>JAOBRD020417033.1:0-18998 GCA_027575215.2 Hydrozoanthus sils | reverse complement strand
CCCCCCCCCCCCCCCCCCACCGCAAGGTAGTCGCAGTTCATCCGTGCCTTGACAAATTTATATTTTACTCTTGTTAAAATTCATCCTTGCCTAGCCGGGTTTTTCTGTAGTGCTGAATGGGATTTAAGCTCTCTTGCTCTAAATAACGGACATGTACAAAAATCGAAGCAAATGAAAATTAAATGCTTTCGTAGCTTTAATGAATGTCGGCACACTTCGACCAAATTTGTAGTTCCCGCTACAAAGCGGCGGGGAGTCAACCTTTCAAACTGCGCGGCTATATGGGCCCCTGTGTTAAACATTGGACTTTTCTTTGTATCCACAAAAAGGGGTGGGGTGGGAGAGGAGGGGTTGAAGCCCCATTATATGGCATTAATAAGGTCGCCAATCACCAACGGTCCAAAACAAAATCAGCAGTATTGAACTTAATAAATCGAATTCAAAAGGACGTATGCAATTTTTTTTTGTCTGGATGGCCCTGAAATTTTTTTTATATATATCCTTCCTTTCCTTCCCCACGGGGTCAACTGGTCAGTCCATAATATCATTTGTTCTTCAATGATCAATGGGAACAACGATATACATGTATGAACAACAATTCAGTGATACTTCACAAGTTCATAAATGCAATAGAGCGTTTTCACTTGACGTCATAGCGGCCATGTTGTTGCCCTTGAACAAAAGAATTTTGATGATTTATTTTGTTTAGGGAACCAACATGGCCGCTTTTTCTTTTGTCTTTGGCGTCTCTAGGGAGGGCGTGAAAACGCTCTATAGTCTAGCTCAGCTCAAGAACAAATTTGAGCCTCCGACTGAGATTCAACTCAGCAAGGCTGAAGCTGTTTTCTCATCTTCAATTCCGGTCGAAGCAAGCGCTAGCGGTGCATTTTTATTTCATCGGTCCAATTCAGTCTCTAGTTCTCTATTTTATACTACCGAAGTTATGGATTTTGTGTGCAAAAGTTTAAAAGTGCGCCAATTCAAAACTCAAATATACTGTCACCACTCAATTGGATTCAGTCTCTTAATCCAAAAGAAGGCCTTACCATCTCGTATAACCTATCAGTTACGTCTCATTTTGAAGTTCCCATATAGGATTACAAAGACAAACATAACACAAGTAAAGTTAGGAGAACTAATATCGTTGTATCAAAATAAATGATCGAAAAAACCAATGGGATCTTGCGTTATTTGCATTGAAACCCGGCCCTGATCAGGGCAAATATGAACAATCAAGAAACAAAAGGTAAGACAGAAAGACCTGGAAATAATTCCGACAAAAGCCCGAGTAAGCGATCTCTGAAATTTTAATCTAGCTTTCCTGCCCGGAATTTTTGATATTGGTAAATCATACAACTTTTACAATGGCATTTGTTGTCAAATTTTGTCTCCTGCTGAAATTTTGCAGCTTTTAAAAGCTAGATCGAGATTGAGTGAGCCAATCAGAACACTAGAAACATATGGAAATTTTTAAAAATCAACAAATTGAAAGTTTTTAAAAATATAACAACACAATGAAGCCATTATAATGGTGCTACTCCTCCCCCTCCCTCCCCCCCACTCATGTACTCATTGCCCCATAACTCCTCGTTTGTAGTTAGTGCTCAGTCCTCTCGCTAAGGGGGGAAGTCGGCTAGTTTTCAATTTGGAGGCAGCACCAGGGAAATGTTAGATATTCCCTCCAAGCATCTTTTCTTGTTGGGGCTTAGAGTTCTTAATGATTTTGGTAAATCGAAAATAGTTATAAATGCTATTTAAATATGAGTTAGAATGGCAAAAAGTGTTTGCAGCCCAGTCAGTGATCGCGTTGCTACGGTCTTGACCGGTCGAAATGTGACTTATAATTGTTCACTAACAACTAATCAAAAAGATCTGCAAAACAAGAAAAACAGAAAACTTATGAGGGAATTTATAAAACTACAGCCATTACAACGATGCCAGTCTACGCGAAAAAACAAAAAGGGATCAAGCAAGAAAGTAACTACTGTTGATACTTCCCGAGCTAAGTCAAGCTGTGATGTCGTGAGGTTGGCTATCAGAGAGCTGAAATGGCGAGAGGTGAGCACTGTTTCTGAATAGACTTGAGTTTAAAAAAAACTCATGTAAGAAACTTTTTTTGAAAGAGTCTTGGGTGAATGAAACTAACATGACTGTTCGATGAATATGAAATTAAATACATGTCCTATTATCATTTGATGTTTATATTTTAATTCGTTTCCCATACATTTTTTATATGTCTGATTTGAGGAAGCCGTTCATTAATTCTGGCCCAGTGTGGTATATCTTATTCTCAAAACAGTGTGCAGGTTTTTTTTGAGCAGTTTCTATTCTTGTAGGGTTTCATTTTGTTTATGTATTTTTCTTGTTTTTTTTTCTTAAACTCAGCCGCCCCTCTGGTTCTAGCTAGCTTTTTACCTTATAACTTTCGACGGATTCTGAAACGTACGTGCGAGAGAAATTGTGAAAACCAATTAATTCTTAAATTTGATGGTGCATTAAATGCAGCTACAAAAAAATTGTAGAACTTGTGTTAGCGTTGCTATGATTTGAAAGTTTTACTCAAATTTTGGAAACAGATTTATATATTTTTCTACGCTTAAACCTCGCAGTCGCTATATGTTGTCATGACAATAATTCAATAGTCATATACTCGATAGCGCCCGGCAATTTGGCTAATGGCTATATTTTGTTGAAAGACTAATGGTATTTCGGAGACAAGTAATTCCTTTGGGGCCAATTATTTGTCTAAATGTAAAGCAGCAGACAGTTAGGTAAAGTTCTGAAGTGTGTAATGTGTTTGTTTTTACATTTCATCTGTCTGTTTTTTTGTACATTTTGCAAGACTGTGGTAAGAAATAGACATTCTTAATATAGTGTCATACAAAGCATCAACTTTTTCATGTACCAAACTAACTTTTATTTCTTTTCCACTTGCGAATGCCCAAGGGAAGGCCAAATAAAAAAAAAAGTAAAAAAAGTGTAAATACATAAATTTAAGATATAATTAAAACCAGACATTCCAAACAAATGAGTTAGGTAAATAGACACTTTGTATATCCAAGCAAAAGTCCTTTTTAACTTAATGGGTGGTTTTCTCAAGATGATGACAAAGAGGAGGAGTGGGTAAGAATTTAAGCAAAAGGAGAAAAAACCCAAATCATTAGCAATGATGTGAGTAAGGAATTAAAAAATCATATCCATTTGAAATTCATGAAGACGAAAATATTCTGTAGAGGCTCAGGAAACCTGCACTATTTTAACACATCTATTAGGACAAAATCTGTCTCTCATTTACACATAGCCAGACACTTTTTGGTGTATTCTATATTTTTACCCAGGCTTAACAAAAATTAGTTTTGATGCAGATGAGTTGCTTGATCATCCTTTAAGATATTAAATAAAGTCCATATTTGCAAACTTCTTTTGCTTAAAATTTTTTGACCTTTTTCAATTTTTCATTAAAGCTACTAATACATTTACATGTTTATTTGTGCAGTCTGTGATCACAGCTTTTTTAACTTTGAAGCTAACCATTTCTTAATGCATACATGTATACAAGCATTAATATAGCCATTGAAAGGGCCTCTCAGTCAATCAGCCACATACTCCATGTTTAAAGGACCAATGAAGAGTATACAGTGTCCTCGATCATAAGTTGGATTTGAGTAAAAAAGCAAATAAGCCTTTCACATACTCCAGGATAATCTAATTTAAAGAAACAAATATTGTCACATATTTAGTATATTTTATAAATTGTATTTACTTCTGTTAAAAGTTTTGTAAAGAGCATACTTAGTTACTGGAGATTGATACTGTCAAAACATGGTAACAACTATTAAAAAACATATCTTTCTAAAAGATATTCTGTTCGCAAAAAAAATGACTTTTTTACAAGAATTGAATTTACATGTGTGAGTAAAGCTAAGTTGGTAATTAAGATCTCTGACTGCGAAGGACAAGGTCTGGGTTCCCCAGCATTGCCAAGGTTGAACATTTGTACAGCCTTCTTTTGCCACACCATCCATGGATAACATCTAGTCTCTCGTCTTCTAATAGGGGATTTAACAAGAACCCAAATGCTGATTGAAAAGAATAGGGATTTGAGTGTTTTGCTGTGGTATGTCCTTTTGTTTACAGTGCCCCTTTGGATACGGGCCACCCAGTGTCTTAAAATAAAGGTTCACCATCATCATTATTATCATCTTCATTCATTAGGATTTATCAAAAATCTACTTGTATCATAGTACAGATTTTGTCTCAATAATTATAAGCTGAAATATAAAAATTCTTTTCAGTGCCCTTCAGGCCATAAAAATGGATGTAATGTTTACTGGCTTGCAAGCAGTTTTGAGAAAGTCGATGCACAAGAAATAGGCTATACAAATAAGTTTCCTGGTGAGTATGTTATTGCTACACAAAGGAACAATTATTTTTATTTCAGGTGTATTTACAATTTGCTATAAAATATACTAACAATAGTTTGTAGTTTGTTTTCATACTACTTAGTCTCTAAATTGTTTAGGTCTGGAACAGTTTGAACAGCTAAAGCTAAAAACAAAAAAAGGGTTATTTAAAACACAAAACTTAAAAACCTTCCAACTAAGGTGATTACTGATGTTTTCTTTTTCAGTAAAGTCTGAAATCTCACCAATCAGAGACATGGCCAAAAAAGTGAATTTTCTCTCAGCAGGAAAAAAGATTTCTTTATTCTTATAATTTTCTTGTTGGGAAATGTGAAAAAAAACCCTCTTAAATACCAAGGTGTTAAGATTTTTGACCCTTAAATATACCTCATAGCATTGATTTGGGGCAAGACAAGAGAAAGCTGCAAAAAAAATCGTACATATGCATTTTATTTTTCTAATTACCCCCCACCCCCCAAAAAATAAACTAATTGTCTATTTCAACCCCTACAAATTATGATAAGAAGGGAGAGTAACCCTCCTCCCCCCATCCCCTCCCCCTCAGTCTGCTTATTAACCCCTACTGATCAAGGCAGGCCAGTAAAAGCTGCTTTTATTGGGATTAAGGTTGAGAAAGATAACACTTGAATGAGCTCTAAATATGGCATAGAAGTTGATCCTTGCTTTAAATAAAACATTGCATTTGGCTTCATTGTGATTATTTTCTATAAAGTTGCAGTTATTTTGAAAATCGCTAGCTGTATATATAAATTTCCAGTGTTAAGTTGTTAAATGGCTCATTGGAGTGGATTTTGCTTAACTGAGTATGCAGGATGTTGTGTGAAATCAGTGCTTTAGTGAAGCAGAAGCCCCCTTGACTATCCCCAGGTCCCCCCTTTACCCCTGAGTGAATGGGGCAAATCCTCCATTTTACTGACTTTATGAGCCAAAAGACAACCTTTTCCTTTGGGGGGGGGAGGGGAGACTTTAAAAGGGTGAAAAGGATAGTGATGCCCGTCAGGGATGTTCATTAGATCGAGTGCCCGTTTGTTTTTGCGCTCCTACAAAACACCGAATTTACAAATACTACTGCTACTACTACTAGGATGGCCTCACGCTTTGAAGCCCAGTCATCACGATTTATCACGCTGGCAACAACTTTGGCAACGCCGGTTGCTCCTACATCTCTCTTGAGTATGTCCACAAATGTCTCTGAGGGTCTAAAAAGAATAATCTTGATTTTTCCCAGAAAATCCCTAAAAAGTACAAAATGGCCTATTTTGACCCCAGAAAACTCGATAAGCTCCCGCTTCATACATATAGAGGGAGTACCTACCCCCTGGGAAATAAATACCTTCTGACTACTTTATGTAAATATTTTTGTTTACTCCTTGTTGTTGCCGTGGTGTATCATGATTTAGTGATATTTTGTTTACGAAGCTTGTTACTTGCTTGTCAGGTATGATGGAAGCTTTGCACAAAGCGGAACTAACGAGACAGCTTAACAGGATGAAACTACTGTTTCCAAAGGAATATTCATTTTATCCCAAGTCCTGGATCCTTCCCGACCAGTACGCAGAAATGTGTGCATTCTGTTTTAGGTTAAGATCACCAGAAATGTTTATTGTCAAGCCAGATGCTGGTTCCCAAGGCGACGGAATAGTTCTAACAAGCAATCCACAGAGTGTCTCCCTCGCCCCAGCCCTTGTGAAATCATCAGTTGTTCAGGTTTACATTTCTGAGCCATATCTTATCGAAAAACTGAAGTTCGACTTGCGAGTTTATGTGTTGCTCAAAAGCCTTGAACCCCTGGAGTTCTATATTTGTAGAGAAGGCCTCGCGAGATTTTGTACAGAGCGTTATCAGAAGCCTTCGTCTAAGAACATACACAAGTCCTACATGCACTTAACAAATTACTCTTTGAACAAGCACAGCTCAAATTATGTTCAGTCAGAGGCTGACGACAGTGGCAGTAAACGGAAAATTAGTTCGTTGTTTAAACTGTTAGCAGAGCAAGGCTGCAATGTAAAGAAAGTGTGGAAGGACATCGACGAAGTAATTATCAAGACATTAAT
This sequence comes from Hydrozoanthus sils, assembly GCA_027575215.2. Taxonomy (NCBI): domain Eukaryota; kingdom Metazoa; phylum Cnidaria; class Anthozoa; order Zoantharia; family Hydrozoanthidae; genus Hydrozoanthus; species Hydrozoanthus sils. The sequence goes on along the minus strand of JAOBRD020417033.1, from coordinate 12,520 downwards.
TGCAGTTGTACCAGCGTTGAAACTAGAAATGCAGGTTGCAATTGCTGAGTTAAAGAAGCAGATTCACTGTTTTCAAATCTTAGGGTTTGACATCTTGCTTGACAAAAACTTGAAACCTTATCTTTTGGAAGTGAACTCGAGTCCAAGTCTGCGAATTGATCACGAGGAAGAGGTCATACCTGGCCACACTGAATTGTTTCTGAGTACAACAGACCTTGAGATTAAACTGCCCGTTATCACAGATTCCTTGAAACTTATCGTAACTAATGCAAGGTACGGTTAGAGAAGAACGATTTTTTCCTGTCTCTCTCTCTCTTCTCTTTTTATCACCTTCATTCCTAGCTGGAACATAGGTCTTCCACTAATGGTTTCCACCTCGTCCTGTTCTTTGCCCTTCTCTTGCATTCCGCCCATGTGATGATTTTTGCCTTCAGCTACGCCATGCATGTTCTCCTCCAGCTCTGTGTGGGGCTCCCTCTCTTTCGTCTCCCTTGTGGATTCCACTCTAGTGCAACTTTGGCGATGCTTCCATCATCTCTTTTCAATGTGTGTTCAATCCATCTCCAAGATCTCTTTTTATCTCTGTTTCTATAGGCTCTTGTCCAGCTTGTTGCAATAAGTACTCGTTTCTTATCTTCTCAGGCCATCTAATGCTGAGAATTCGCTGCAAGCCTAGTTTACTCGTAATTTTGCTGTTCACTCACTCATTTATTTAACAATTTGGTAAATATTGAAAGTTGTACATCGTGGAAAAAATGGAAGAACTTGACGTTTTGGACTATGGTCCCTTGTTGGAGTAAAGTTTGTCATCGATGAACAACATGAATTGTTTACCAAATTGTTTTTATAGAAACACTGACACTGTATCTCAACTTATCTCATTTTCCGGGGACTAATTACAGGGGAGGGGGGGCGGCTTATTTAAAGATTGCCAATAGCCGAAGACAGAAACACACCATAAAGCCAGGATACCGAACAGATTTGATAGCGACTAGTAACTCTGTGTTCCAGAAACACAAGTAGCTAGCCAGTTACTTTATTAGTTGATTTGTAAAATTTTGGATTGCATGTATCAAGAATACTGGAAATTTCTGTTCTATTATTCTATTATAATATGTTACTCAAAGCAATGCTAGACAGGCTAAACTGAATGCACACAAAAGTAAATTAAAATCGTCGCCGTTTTTGGAAAAGGTCTAAGTGAGCCATTAAAAGTATTTTGTGAGTATAGGTTGTTTGAGAATATTAACCCGTTTTCTTCCTTACGTACAGTGCTCGCAGTGCAGGTGAGAGTGTCAACTCTGGCTGTTTGGACCAGTTGTACCCGAGGCGTGTCAAGCAGTTTGAGTATTTACACATACTGGAACGATGCCTGGCGTTGTTCCGGCACTTCGTCGGTGTACGGCCATCTGCCGCTATGGGGGCAACGTCGTTTAGAATGTTCGCAAGGTATTGACTGTTATTTCTACTTGGAAATTTTTTCCTAAACTGCTGCTCCTCAAATAGTGAGGACTGCCATGGAGAACCCTCGGGGACATTTATAAACACCCTAAAAATAAATGTAGGGGCGGCCAACATTACCGAGCTTGTCGCCAACATAATAAATCGTGATGACTTGGCTTCTAAGAGTGCAACTCCGCTGAGGCCACCCTAGTAGTAATAATATCGTTCGAAGCCAATCTTGTAAACAATAAGATAAAGAAATGGTTCGTTGTTAGCGTGCCACTCTCGAGTTATTTAGGACGCGGGAAGTTGCTAAGCACGAAAAATACGTAAGTGAAGCACGAAAGGTAGCTGAGTGCTCCTCTAGCTTTTAAGGGCTTAGGCGACCTTCCAATTGCTCGATAACTCGATAAAAGCTTATAGAAAGGTATGGTTTGTTGCTTGGATAAGTGCGGGAAGGCGGTCGGGGGCAATTTACGGTGGTTTCATGCACAGTATTCTAATATCAATATCAAGAAGGAAGCTATAACAAAGAACACTTCACTTGGTTGAGGTTGGTGAAAAGCGTTAATGGCCTACAACCAAAACAAAACATTTATCGAAACTGACATGCTACAACGTTCCCCCTAGGAAATGTAGGCTGACGGACTTCGGGATAACATTGGCGTCAATGGAGCTTTTGTTCATCAGTATTGCCCGTCGCTGCTGGGGTTGTGACACAGGGAGAGCAGCACTGAACTTTCACGGATTCTGTGACGCATTGCTTACAATCAGTAGAAGGAAAATGGTTGTGCAGCAGAGAAACATGCAAGAATTGTTACTATACATCTTGAAGCATTGTGAGTTTCATTTGGAGAAGCCACCGACCGAACTTACTCGAAAGCCGGTACGAATTTTAAACAAGAGGGCTGTTCTAAGCCCAAATGATACATTTACAGTAGACGCCAAAATTCGTCTTCAGTCAAGTGTAAAAAGTCTGCTTGAAATTCCACTCATGTGAGATTCGTCCTCAGTCCAGTTCGAAGAGTTTGCTTGAAGGCCAACTCGTCTGAGTTGCAACGTTTGTCCTCGCCCAGTGTTAAGAGTTTGCTCAAAGGTCCGCTCGTCTGAATTCCAAGACTCGTCCCCATCCTGTGTAAAGAGTAACTTAAAGTTCCACCCCTCTGAACTACAAGATTCGTCCCCATCCTGCATGTGTAAAGAGTTTACATGAAGGATCACTTGTCTGAATTCCAAGACTCGTCCCCATCCTGTGTAAAGAGTAAACTTAAAGGTCCACCCCTCTGAACTACAAGATTCGTCCCCATCCTGCATGTGTAAAGAGTTTACTTGAAGGACCGCTTGTCTGAATTCCAAGATTCGTTCTTATCCTTTGTAAAGAGTTTACTTGAATGCCCACTTAATTGTCTGAATTACAAGAATCTTTCACCAGTTTGACAGAAGGTAGTCTTCAAGCGTCTATATTTTAGTGCAGTTTGCTCATCGCTGAGTGCCCGAGGCACTCAGGGAAACTTTAAGCTTAACTACCTGAACTAATTTCTAAACTGTTTCATATACTTTGTTGAATCTTTCAGGGTCAACTTATGAAAACATCTCTGCCAATGGCTCTTTTCGATACATTAGTTATTTACATTTATTGGAATGCGAGTTTTAGAGCAAATATAAATCTATTAAGAAGTATTACAAATTGATATAAGATATAGAATACTTTTTAAGCAAACACGACAGTTACCAACCATGGCATTGCTGTGTGAATTTAAAAACTATGAATGTAATTTTTTTTCACCAGAAGATATAAGGTTTTGGTCATAACTGAACAAACGCAATAAAAGTTTGTGAGCTACAAAGCTTGCGTTGTAACTAGTGGCTTAAAAAGCTTAGTCTAATGTTAGAGTACGCCTTCTGTTCAGATCAGAATCGTTATTATTTTGTAAGTTGCGTTGGTACGTATGATTGGTTGGTCCTGCATGTACAGGCAGGCCACGTTGATCCTATGATCGGTTGGTCCAATACAGGCAAGCCACGTTGATCCAATGATCATGATCGGTTGGTCCAATACAGGCAAGCCATGTTGATCCGATGATCATGATCGGTTGGTCCAATACAGGCAAGCCATGTTGATCCTATGATTGGTTGGTCCAATACAGGCAAGCCATGTTAATCCTATGATCGGTTGGTCCAATACAGGCAAGCCACGTTGATCCTATGCTCGGTTGTTCCTATACTGGCAAACAACGTTGAACCTATGAAGTTGGTTGGTCCTGCACAGGCAAAAACCAGGAAGTTACGTTTCGACGTTGTAGTACGGTTCTGCCTTTCGCAAATGGCGCATTCGCTCAAACGTTAGCAACCGCTGCAGCAGTGGCGTTTTTTGTCATCTTAATAGTAATTCTTGAAGATTCGGTAGCTTTGCTAGGGGTCTTGCTTGCTTCCTTGATAGCTCTGTAAACACCTTTATACGCATTAAGGGCTACAAAGACAAGGAAACCTGCAGTGAAGAAGTGTGCGGTTAGGACACCAGATTATATAAGGAAACGAAATGTCCAAAGAAACAAATGAAGTTTAAAGTTCCTATAAAGCTTATTTTTTTAATTTGCAGATCAAAAGTAGAACCATTTAATAGTAGTAATTATTGAAAATAAAACAGTTTCTCGCTGTTCCTGTTACATATTTTAGTCTTGAAACGTGCAATGCTGACGTAGCAGGAGGCATATGACGTAGCATGAGGCAGAGACAATCTTTTTTATCTCAAAACATTGGGTTCTGGCCACAATAGTCACAGTGTTATAACTTTAATTAACGAATTATTCCCTTGAAATTGTTTGGAATAAAAATTTTCTAATCGCTTTTAATAGTAATGAAAAATTTAAAAAAAATCCACACAACTCACTGCTGCTACGTCAATGGTTACCAGTCCCTGGTCTGCTCGGTCAAAATTTACATTCCAATCTCATTTTGGTTAAAAAGCATACTTAGGACGTGGAAATGTTTTTTCTTATTCAAATTTTGAGTTCTTTGATGACAACAGTTTTAATCTAAAAAGTAAAAATTAAGCTTGATAGGGACTTTAAGGTATCCAAAGACAAAGAAGAATTCTCGTCTCATTTCCTAGAGATTGATAATTGCCCTGCCTCTAGCTCTTTTCCAAGAGATTAATTTTCCCCTATCTCTAGCCCTTTTCCTAGAGATTGATAACTCACCTGTTTCTAGCTCTTTTCCAGGAGATTAATTTTCCCCTGTCTCTTGCTCTTTTCCTAAAGATTGATAACTCACCTGTTTCTAGCTCTTTCCTAGAGATTGATAAATCTCTAGGAAAAGAGCTAGAGCCAGGGAGTTATCAATCTCTGCGAAAGAGCTAGAGACGACAGAGGAGTTATCAATCTCTAAGAAAGAGCTAGAGACAGGGGAAGTATCAATCACTAGGAAAAGAACTTGAAACAAGGGAGCTGTTAAACGTTAGGTAGAGAGCTAGAGGCAGCTCCGGGAGTTACCACTCTCTAGGAAAAGAGCTGGGAGCAGGGAATTATCAATTTCTAGGAAAAGAGCTAGAGACAAGAGAATTATCAGTCTCTAGGAAAGGAGTAGAGACAGGGAATCGTCAACATCTAGGAAAGGCTTAGAGACGGGAGTTTTCAATCGCTGGAGGCAGGGAATGATCAATCTCTAGGAAAATAACTTGAAACAAGGGAGCTGTCAATATTTACGTAAAAAGCTCAAGGCAGCCTCCGGGAGTTATCAATCTCTAGGAAAAGAGCTAGAGACAGGAAAGTTATCAATGTCAAGGAAAAGAGTAGATACAGGGAAGAATCAATATCTAGGAAAGAGCTAGAGACAGGGGAGTTTTCAATCTCTAGGAAAAGAGCAAGAGGCATGGCAATTATCAGTCTCTATGAAAAGACCACGAAACAAGGGAGCTGTCAAACTTTAATTAAAGAGCTTGAGGCAGCCCTGGGGAGTTATGAATCCCTAGAAAAAGAACTAGAGGCAGGGAATTATCAATCTCTAGGAAAAAAGCTAGAGACAGGAAAATTGTCAATCTGTAGGAAAAGAGTAGAGACAGGGAATAGTCGATATCTATCAAAGAGCTAGAGACAGGAGAGTTTTTAATCTCTAGGAAAAGAGCTGGAGGCAGGGAATTATCAATCTCTAGGAAAATAACTTGAAACAAGGGAGCTGTCAATATTTACGTAAAGAGCTCGAGGCAGCCCCCGGGAGTTACCAATCTCTAGGAAAAGAACTTGAGGTAGGGAATTATCAATCTCTTGGAAAAGAGCTAGAGACAGGAAAATTATCAGTCTCTAGGAAAAGAGTAGAGGCAGGGAATTATCAATTTCTAGTAAGGAGATAGAAACAGGGAGGTTATTAATCTCTATGAAAAAAGTTAGAGACAGGAATATTATCAATCGCTAGTAAAAGAGTAGAGACAGGGAATTGTTGATATCTAGGAAAGAGTTAGAGACATGAGAGTTTTTAATCTCTAGGAAAGAAGCTGGAGGCAGGGAATTATCAATCTCTAGGAAAATAACTTGAAACAAGGGAGCTGTCAATCTTTACGTAAAGAACTAGAGGCAATTCCCGGGAGTTACCAATCTCTAGGAAAAGAACTGGAGGTAAGGAATTATCAATCTCTTGGAAAAGAGCTAGAGACAGAAAAATTATCAGTCTCTAGGAAAAGAATAGAGGCAGGGAATTATCAATTACTAGGAAGGAGATAGAAACAAGGAGATTACCAATCTCTACGAAAAGAGCTGATGCAGGGGAGTTATCAATCTCTGGGAAAGAGCTAGAGGCAGGGAGTTATCAATATGTAGGAAAGAGTTAGAGACAAGGGAGTTTTCAATTTCTAGGAAAAGAACTGGAGGCAGGGAATTATCATTCTCTAGGAAAATAACTTGAAACAAGGGAGCTGTCAATCTTTAGGTAAAGAGCTGGAGACAGCCCCCAGGAGTTACCAATCTCTAGGAAAAGAACTGAAGGTATGGAATTATTAAGCTCTAGGAAAGAGCTAGAGACAGGGAGTTATCAATATGAAGGAAAGAGCTAGAGACAGGGGAGTTTTCAATCCCTAGGAAAAGAGTAAAGACAAGGAATTATCAATATGTAGGAAAGAGCTAGAGACAGGGATGTTTTCAATCTCTAGGAAAAGAACTCGAAACAGGGGCTGTCAAACTTTAAGTAAAGAGCTAGAGGCAGCCCCCGGGAGTTATCAATCTCTAGGAAAAGAACTGGAGGCAGAGAATTATCAATCTCTAGGAAAAGAATAGAGACGTACAGAAAAATTACCAATCTCTAGGAAAAGAGTAGAGACAGGGAAGTATCAATATGTAGGAATGAGTTAGAGACAGGGGAGTTTTCAATCTCTAAAAAAAAGCTGGAGGCAGGGAATTCTCAATCTCTAAGAAAATAACTTGAAACAAGGGAGGGAGCTCTCAATCTTTAGGTAAAGAGATAGAGGTAGCCCCCGGGAGTTATCAGTCTCTAGAAAAAGAGCTGGAGGTAGGGAATTATCAATCTCTAAGAAAAGAGCTAGAGATAGGAGTATTATCAATGTCTAGGAAAAGGATAGAGGCCTCTAGCTCTAGCTCTTTTCCTAGAGATTGATAACCTCCCTGTCTCCAGCTCTTTCCTAAAAATTGATAATTCCCCTAGCTTTAGCTGTTCCGCTGGTGCAACTGACATAATAATTCAACGAAGCTAAGTTATAGTTTCTGGGTTTCTGGAGTTCAAGGACCCATTACCCCAGCGCTTAACAGTGACACTTAATCAAAGACAGTCCGCAGTAGAACCTAATAATAACAAATTATAAAGTTGTATCGACTGAATCAAATCCTTCAAAGAATCTTGCTTGAGGCCGTAACGCAGTGTTATAGCTCTTGAGGTTGAACTACCGAGTATGAAACTAAGCTTTGTGCATGGAATTCCCTTAACCAAAGGATTGTCAAGTTTTATTAAAACAAATTCTAGTTTCTGTTTTATTTTTTTGGAAAGTATTGTACGTTTTTCCTACCGTGTGCACTGTTAAGAATAATGAAGATATTTCTGACGGTTTGAGACTCAACACCAAACATCATCAACCAGATAGATCCGCAAATCACGGTGAACTTGAGAGTCGTAAGAAGAAGCTGTTTTTGGTGATTACACGCTCGACGATTACCCTGAAATAGTTTTACAATATAAAACAGTGAGCAACACATGCACTGAAAAGATTCTGTAAGTTTCATGGTTTCGGTTATAATAGAAAATCTCTAACCATTGCAAAATCCATACTTGGAAGACGTTACTGTTTCAGCCAAGCTGGCCATCATTATAAGATAACTTTCTATTTGTATATCTTGAAATTTAGACACCACTGCAGCTTACTGTTCTGTACACGGGCAGCAAAGGTGAAGTAAAAAAGAAGCTCCCCCCCCTCGATCCCTCTACCCAACACTTCCGAGCAGAACTTCAAATACTCCTAGGTGAAGGAAAAAGATGGCTGCTCTTTGAGCACTGTGTTTTTGGTTTTACAACCCCCCCCCCCCCCTCGGGATCCCTTGCTTTCTTACTACATTACCAAACAAGGACTTGAAAAGCTGCGTGCGATCCTAACTCACCTGCCGTGCGATCCTAACTCACCTGCCGTGCGATCCTAACTCACCTGCCGTGCGATCCTAACTCACCTGCCGAGCGATCCTAACTCACCTGCCGTGCAATCCTAACTCACCTGCCGTGCGATCCTAACTCACCTGCCGTGCGATCCTAACTCACCTCCCGAGCGATCCTAACTCACCTGCCGAGCGATCCTAACTCACCTTCCGAGCGATCCTAACTCACCTGCCGAGCGATCCTAACTCACCTACCGAGCGATCCTAACTCACCTGCCGAGCGATCCTAACTCACCTGTCGAGTCTTGCGAAGTGCAAACAGCGACAAAGCGTTTGCTACCACGTTGACGGCGATAACAGCGGCCAATGGCAGAGTGAGGCAGTACAATGGGTTGGTGACCCAACAGAATCTCCGAGAACCTAAAAGGTAAACAAATCACACAGCATTAGCATATCCGTTTCTTAATTCTTTTTATAGCAAGCATGTATTTTCAAGCCTCGACTTATTTCACTTTAAATCTCAAAGAACAAACGTAGATGCTCACCGTAACCAAGGGACACTGTTCCTGTCGAGTCCAGAGCCAGACAGACACCAACCCACACCAGTGGAGTAACCCAGCCATAACAAGAATACATAATGAACTTCCATCGATGAAGAAATCCAGAACTCGACTCAGAGGAATTACCTGAAAGCACACCGGAAAAATTGAAAATTTCTGAGTTTTCTAGACTAAATCAATCCGTTGCGACAGCTGTAAATTCCATTCGTACCGACAGCAGCGCACCGGCCGAGCGGTTTGCGTGTTTGAACGCACGGCAGATTGGCGCCTTACCAGATGAACTGAGAATGGGGCGGTAAGTGTTTCCTTTTCTTAAGAACTTGTCAGAGTTAACTATTTAGGGTAAACAAGCGGCCAGAAAGAACCTGGGATAAATAAAAGCTAGGCTGTGATTTTGCAGATTAGTTATAACATTACATTGTGAGGTCAGGAACTCTTAATAAACACATAGCACACACACCCAAAGTACAACTTACACTAGCTTTTCGCATAACGGCATCGCGTAACACTATAACACACTTATTTTACAGTTAAGCAACCAATAGCGCGCTAAACCAGACCGATACTTTACTTATGCTACATGTTCTTATCTTAATTTACCGTAACGAAAGTGATCAAACCACACATTTACTCATACACCCTAGCGAACAAAAGATCTTATTTTGCTAATGAGTGTAACAAAACTGTTAGAAGAGAGCTTACAAATCGACGCCGTTGGGGATACTTGACGCATGCGTGGTAGTGCTCATATTTTCCCACGCGGTGGTCTTGTCAAAGGTAACAACGTTGAAATTAATGGTCTGTTTGAAGTCGTCGCGGAAAGCGGACGCCAGTAAAATTGTTTCCCTTTTCGAGCCCAAAGAAAACAAACATTTGCCAAACAACAGTTCTATATTTCTTTCCTAGTTATTTCAGATTTTTGTAGTCGTAAACTAGTACTTGTTGCGAAGTATTTCTTTGATAGAGATGTTTTTCTTTCAGATTAAACTTGAATTAGCTGTCGTGACACCGGTATTCAATCGTAATGAGAATGTAATTCTCTTCACGACGTCGACCGTCCCTCCGGCGGTCTGGAACGACGTCGTCGTCGCGAATAACTCCTCGATTTGTATTCTCTCTAATATTTTTGGGCCCCTTTTAGCGTTTGTTAGGTTAGCAAGTGTGATAAAACGTACGGCCGCCATGCGCCATCTTTTTCGGTATGTTTGGTTATTACCTGACAATATAAAAGCGCTAACCGTCTCAAGCGCCAGGATATTAATCCATATCAGCGACGCAGACACAAAGTAGTGAGCTACAACGGCCACATAACTGCACAGACCTGAGTCTCCGGTGAAACCATTAAAGAAGAAAGACGCTTGGTGGCTCAGGAGAGCGCAGCACAAGCTCAACATGATCTTGCCGAACGTGTTCTTATACTCGCTCAATCTTCCATACACTATCAGTAACAGTATCAGGCAAATAACAGACAAAATACCAGTGATAAAGGAGATGACTCGAAAGACTTCTAAGTTGTTAATTTCATTTTGCTTACAACATCTTCTGTAATTTGAAGAATTTTTTTCGCACAACAGAAACGATTCTCCGTGCTCCACATAAAATGTCTTATTGTAGACTAATTCACGTGGCTTTGCATATAAACTTCCATTGATTAAAATTTTGATGTCTGTCGTGTTAAACCTAACGAATACACAATTTTTAAGGAACTGTGTTTTGTTGCCCCGTATATGGCTGATGTCTGTAACAGGCTGTTCATCAATAGATGCATGCCTGCAACTCTCGCTGAAAGGATCATAAACTTCGTATTCTTTACAGTTATCAGTTCTAATAAAGGTCTTTTCCCCGTTTAATTTGATACTGTAAAACGACGTGGATGGAAAGTCAATCACTACGGTCAAAGGCCGCATGGATTCAGGGATAGGTGGAGACACGAGCTTTGGAGACGAACACATGGAGGTACAGTGCGCGTTCAGATCATCATACAATGGAAACACGTTACACAAGGCGCAGTAAGGGTTATTGAACTCTCTATTATCACTACACACAGGAAAGTAATACGCTTTACACAGTTGATAAATACTTTTCCACCTCGTAGAAGTATGGAACGGAGCCCGAAAACACGATGGTTTTCTATAAATACAAAAAAGAGCTTGGTTTTTCGGCGGAATAAACTTAAAATTGTCGCAAAATCTGATAATTGATACCAAATCCGACACATTGTGCTTGCTTAGGGTATGTTTTAAGCATTTGGCTTCCAGTTTCCAAAAGGTGACTTTTGTTGCTTTGTTGCACATGGCGCAGAAGTAGTTTTTGTAAGTCAGTTTAGTGTGGCGGTCAAACACGGGAAGCGCTGCAAAAAGATCTGATTTTTTATCTTCCGAGCATGCGCGTACTGTACTGGAATTCTTATTCAAGTGCAGTGGGCAGCGGTCAACCATAATGTAACCCCACTTATTGTCTTCGCGAAGCACGGGCCTGGGTCTCACACAGGAGGACTGGGTGAGTTGTGGCGTTTCTGCGTGACTGCACCTGCAAATTCAGAACAATTTTCAGTTCATAAAAGAAACATGTATCTTCTATAGCTATTAAGATTAACAAGAAGACTGCCTTAGTATAGGTGAATTATCGCAGGTTAAAGTAGCTGAGTGCGTATGGGAACGAACCAACCCAATACAAGTCAGACAATCCCAATCCCAGTCCCCCCACAGTCCTCTCGGAAACATGAATTACTCGTTCAGTTTTTTCTTGAGGTCAAATTGTACTTTTTCTTTTTAAAAAAAATAAACTCATTCGGAAGCAAAATAATGTATCCAACCTGCAACTTGACTGTTTCTGTATATTTTGTGGTCCCGTTTCATACTAATATTGAAGATATACAAAATATAATATAAGAGATATAATCAAACAGAGTTATATGGAATTTGCTAAGTTACGATCGGGAACGCATCTTTCTTTTTATGATTATATTTAGTCATTGAAGACATGTCACGTAAAATATTTTTGATTTAATAAATCTGATTTGGTGAGTGTTTGTTAAAAGAACAGAGCCCACTTCTCAAACCTCACACGAGAACCCTGGAAAGTGAAATGAGCTTGGGTGCGACAGTTCATGATCCTGAACTACACGACAGATGTACACCAAACTTTAAAATTTTAATGTGTGCTTTTTCAAAAATTGATATATTTTTTTCTTACTCTACCAATTTGTTTTTGTTGAAGAAGTCCAGAAACCAAATCACACCAAAAAAGTACTCCTGAAAATCTGTGTTCAGGTGTTGAAATAAATCGCGCGAAAGTGGAGAAACAGCGTGACCATGCAAAGTTTGTCACCGTAGCGATATATCTGTCATGGCTTAGTCAATTAGAGTCACTTTTGAACAAACAAAACTAGAACATTCAAAAATATAGAAACAATAAAGCTCACTTAATGAGCTAAGCTATAAACTGAAAGGACTTAAATCTGTAAAGAACCATTTTAATTATCGAATTTCTCATGGGATGAACTGCTGATATAGATTAGAAAATCCTCAATAGTGCTCTTGTTTATTTTCGTTAAGCTCTCGCATGAGAAAGCTTACGTTAAATAAGGGCCTTAACTAGTTAGAGCAGAAATCTCTACATACCATGCACCCCTTGGGTCATTCCATGAAAAGTGTCAGACACGGATTAAATAAAGCCGCGCGACAGGTAATGAACTAACATTAACTCATTTTAAAAGTCTTTCTGATTGTCTATGTTCAATGGTATTCAACTATGAAACTATCGAAGCTAGTTGCGTCCATGCAGTAGCACATATTTGACTTGATGAATTTGACCCAGTTGTCTCAGTTTCAATTTAATGAAACCCTATTAAACCAATGCATGGTTTTGCTTTCTTAGGGAAGCCTCGCACATCGATTTTGCCCACAAGAAACGTCAATTTTACGTTTCTCT
>JAOBRD020416923.1:0-18999 GCA_027575215.2 Hydrozoanthus sils | reverse complement strand
GAAACATACGAATTAGAATGCAAGGCCAATACGACTTTTTTGAATTATATTTTGTACAATATTTCGACTGGCCATACGTAGAACGATGATGATATCAAGTTAAAAAACATACACACAGGTGGGTATTGAGCTAGGGGAGGGGTCAGTAGGGTCGCGGCCCCCCTTTGAGTGGAACAACTTACTTTTATAATGTAAAATATGGTTTTTATAGTCACTTATTAAAAAGGCTATAACTTTCATACGTTTTTATTGGTTAAAGAAATGAAAACAGTGATCTTGATATTTTTTTATCAACCGTATATGAGAAACTGGTTCTGCTTAAAAAGCCATTTCTAGCGTTTTGGCTTGAGACTTACGCCGTGCCCCTCCTTTCCAAGATTCCGGGATCCGCGCCTGTACAGAAGCACCGATTTCGTAAACGTCAATTAACAGTCAACAAATATTTAACACGAATCGATCGCGGAAAGTTTTTCGCTAGTGTTGAGAATTCACTCCTCCATTTGGGATAACTGGCAAACACGACTGTCAGGATGTTTGAGGAGATACAAACATTTTATGAACAAGAGGTGAAGTAAGGTGAGTCACTGACTAGAATAGATTGACGCCGATGTATACTGACCCTATACTCAACCTACTGACTAAGCTGGTTGATCAAGGCAGGGGTGGAGAGAGTTTGAGTAGAAGATACAAAAGCCTTATAGATGGAAGGAGAAGCAAAAAAGAAAAGTAAAATGGCGATGAAGAGGGGAAATGATCCAGAAGTTTTTTTTTATGCTGAGCTTTTTTGCAAGATCAGCACATGACTCTACCTCCGTACGCTGCGCGCTAAGAGAGAGGGGAAAAAAAGAGGGTGGGGAGGGTAGGTACCTGCCAAGATTCGCGACACCCTATAGATTTGCACAGTTTGTCATGATCAGTCTTTATTTATGCAGATCAAAACTAAATCCGTAGGAGCTCATCAGTTCTTAAATCACTTACTAGTTAAGTTTAACTTGAATCAAAAATTAAAATGAGATAAGAGCGAAGGTTTACAAGATGCCTTATACAGAATTACGGTCAAACATTCATTTAAAGAAAGGGTACTGAAATTGTTTCTAGTCCTTGGAGGCAGCAGAGTTAACTGGCGGGTTATTAAACAACGGCAAATGACCGTGGCTCCGTTGATACTCCTCCAGTAGATAGTACGCCACATCGTGTGGGTTCGCACACGGCATCCACCGAACTGTAACATTCTTCCAGTGTCTCCTCCCGGCCCCATTCAACCAAGCCCCTAGTGCCAGGCCATCGTTTCCGCTGAAATGCGCATTAAGACAGTCCCGGATGTTACTAAAATGCGGGTTCCCGCCAATATAAATCACAACACCCTCCCGGCGTATCTCGTACACTCCAGACATGCAAGACGCCTCATGAATGTTGAAGCTTTTTAGAGCGCTGTGAAGCGGCTGAGTGTCCATTTTCTTGCGGAAAAAGGAAATGATTTTAAAGTGTTGTTCCTCCAACTGCCGGTCATCTTTTTTCGCTTCGGCAACTTCTGCCAAACAGTGCGTTTCGGACATTTCAATCTGTAAAAGTCATTTTGAATTTAAGTTATAAAATAAAGCAAGCTAACAAGAGTAGGGCTGATTGACAACTCTCTAACTATGATTCGAACACTTAAGATTAAATATTTTATGGCTTGGTTGATACAAAGATTAATTATAACATGTAAGGATGTGTTGTATAATATTAGAGTCGGTGGATACGAAGTTTGCTGTACAAGGGTGAAGGGTGAAAACTTAAGGTAAGCCTCACATATCGATTTGTCCCACAAGAAACGTCAATTTTACGTTTGGGGGTTGGGGGGTTGGCGGAAGCGACGTATCTCTGTGAGACATTGTGGGTAAATTCGATATTTTTGTTTAAAAATTCTGGACTTTTTGGAAACATTTTGGAAAGGGATAAAAAGTAACTTTTACCTTATATATTCATTGGTCAGTTCCTTATGTTTTTCACAAAATTTATGTTGTTTATATAGTAGACTAGGATCAGACAAGAGATTTTGTGCAGACTACTTTGTCTTTGTGTTTACTTACAATTTGATAGCAGCTAAAGGCAGCGGTATAGCGCATTCCAGTAAAGATATAAAAAACACGAGAAAATAGTATCTTTGATAATTTTATTATACTTTCATCGCTGTCAAGACTTGCTCGCCGCTGGGTGTTCTTTATATGATATTTTAAAATAGTATTTATACACTGTTCAGTTTGAAACTATGAAAAAAAAACTCAATATCGAGTATTCTTCAGAGTGAGCCAAGAAAACGATGAGCTCATTCGTTTCTGTTGAGCTCGCGGTCACTGCTGACCTCTTTTCTACAGAACGTGTTCTATATTTTGTTGCTTATTGCATTCGGTAATAAGTTATACGATTACTGTTTTAATAATTAATATGCTTAGATTGCGCGCTATCTATACAATGATCAAGCGCGCATTACAAATGACAAGTTAAATCTAAAATCTTAAAAACCAAGTATATAGTAATTAAAGTTGAAACATATGAAAATTAAAAAGCCATTTTAAAAAGTTGGGTCCTAAGCAGTCTTTTGAAAGTCTCAAAGTTAGACGTATTGCGTAGTGCTTCTGGTAGTGCATTCCACAAAGCAGGTGCAGCAGCTCCTAATGATTTATCCCCAAGAGTTTTCCTGGTCTTTCGTGGATATGGTGCAAATAGTATACCGTTGGACGAGCGTAAATAATGAGCCCCGTATCGTTTAATCACTATCAACTCACTAAGGTAAGGTGGTGCGACGCCATGTGTTGCCTTGAAAGTTAAAAAAATGATCTTAAAGTAAATCCGCTGTTCCACTGGAAGCCAGTGAAGATGGAGTAATAATGGAGTGATGCGAGAATAGCGTGGCGCACAGCAAACTAGTCTCGCTGTTGCGTTGAATGCTCGTCGTAACTTTGTAAGTTTGCTAGCCGGCAGACCATAGAGCAGACTGTTACAATAGTTTAGGCGCGAGGCGATAAACGCAGGAACCAGAGTTTTTGTATCATCAGTGCTTAAGAACTAACGGATTCGGCTGATGTTGTGTAAGTGGTAGAACGCTGCAGCACATGTTTTCGTAATGCGAGTAGACCTACTAAGAGTAGAATCCATCCAAGGGCCCAGGTTCCTAACATACGGCTATGCTTTTATTACATCAGTGCCTATCTGAAACCTTTGCAAGTTGTTGCCTTGTCCCAACAATTAAAAATTCAGTCTTATCATCATTTAGCATGAGGTGGTCATTAATCATTTATTGACGAAGCTCGTTGATGCAGCTGCGCATGGCACTAAGAGCGGCCTCGTCATCATCTGGCGTGTCTGGGTTAAATGCAAGATACAACCGAGTATCATCTGCATAGCAATGTACACTTGGGAGGTGTTTTTCAGTTATCTCAAATAGCTTGCTGGTGTTGATCGTAAACAAAATTTTTCCCAGACAACTACCTTGTGGGACTCCGTACTTGAGTGGGAAGGTAGAAGAAAGTCCACCGTTTACAGAAACACACTGTGATCGACCTGCAAGACAAAACGTGAGCCATTTCAGCGCTTTGTCAACTACTCCGAACTTAGCTTGTAAGCCATCAAGGAGAACTTGGTGCTGCACGAAGTCAAAGGCCGCAGTGAAATCTAGAAGTACTAGCAACGTAAATCTTCGTGCATTCATATTCATCAAGATGTCGACATGATCATGCTTCACTTTTAGCAGAGCCGATTCAGTGCTGTGATGCTCTTTTTACGCAGACTGAAGCTTGAGATGCAAGATATTGGTTGTCATATGTTCGGTCAGCTGAACAGCTGCAGCTTCTCGGTTAACTTTGACACATATGGCAAGTTGCTGACAGGACGAAAATTACTGTATTCCACGTCGTGCTTTTTCGGTTTGAGCAACGGACGTACGAGAGCTAGTTTCCAATCTGTTACAAATGTGCCAGAGTCAAGAGATAAGTTTATCATCTGAGTGATGACTGGCAGCAGAACGTCAAGGACGTCAAGGACCACAAAAGTTGGCATGGGGTCTAGTTGGCATGATATTTTAGCTGCACTATGTATGAGCTGAGTCACCTGATGTTGGGTAAGGGCTTTGAAGATGGCAAATGGCTCGCCGGCGAGCTCGACACAGCAATCATACTGTCCATCAGAGGGAACGACCTTCGTTTTTTATAAATTTGAAGACTCACAGACGTTTGAGCGGAATAAAAACTTCGAAACATTAAATGATGAAATGACTTTGATGGAAACTTCAGCAAAGACATTGTAAAGAAAGTAGTAGTACATTTACAATGTTTTCAGAGTAGAAAAATATCGATAAATCATTTTGACGTTTCTAAGGGGGGGAGGTGGAGGTGGGGGTTTCGAGGGAAACATAAAATTGATGTTTCTTGTGGGCGAAATCGATATGTAAACCTTTCCTTAGTAGTGTCATTAGATAACCATTGTGCATGTAATAACATCATTATCTTACGTTGACAGACTGATACAATAACAAACAGACGCATTTTGGGTCTTTATATCCTTAGCTTCATTATTTTCTCAAGTTGTGCTCCTTTTTGCTTTTTTCCTAACTGCACTGTAGATATGGATTTCCCATTAATAATAATGTGTGTTATTTTTTCCGAACTCTACTAAAAAATTGAAACCGGAAAAATTTAAACAGCAAACAAAATGGATAGAAACGACTTTAGGCTTTTTCAAGAAAAGCGCACTCCGCACAAGCAACTGGATGAAGTCCATTGTTAAACTGGCAAGGCGTGTACATAACACGATGTCAAGCTAGCAGAACATCGAGAAAATGTGTTTGAAATAAAAGTACTTTCCTAAACAGCCAGGTTTCTTTCTGTCACGCTTTTCAAGACCATTTAACCTTGCTGTAGCTTTCGGTCTTGATAGTGTTAAAGAGGCTTGAGCTTCTGTTGGGCAGAGCACTCGCTTGACGCTTCTGAGGTTATCGGAGTCGCTTTATTCTCGTGAAAGAATCTACCCAATGGGGAACTCTAGGTTCTTTACGTTTTATTTTTTTTGCAGTAGAGTGGCCGAAATAACTTAATATTTTGTCGTTTGTTCTCTCAAAACTTGATATTTTAAGTGTTTTGTTTTAAGCGCATTAAGAGTAAATATTGGCGGACTAAAAGCTATTAAAGAGCCTCATCAAAAGATGATGAAGTGGAAGATTGTTTTCAGACCAATATTTTGTTTTAAATAAGGATATATTTTCTTTATCATAGTTTGCATTTCAAGCAGAGTTTCTTAACTGACTTTGCTAGCGAGTTTATCAAGTAGCTGTTTCTTGAAGTAATGCACAAATTCACAGAATTCTGTGACATTGTCTCTTTTGGATTAACCACTAAAAGTTGTATGCTAAGAAATATATATGCAAACGGTATATGCTAATATATATAAACGATATATGCTAACAAACTTACTTTTATCCAAGAAGCGAAAGTGTTTGGTATCTGTTTATCGCATCTTTCAACTTTTAAAGCTGTTACCTGGCAACCTTAAGTCTTGGAAGACCGTAATGTATGAGGTCGTAAAGCACTGGCTCGCGGCAGGTACAGTAATAAAAAGATGACTCGGTTTACTTTCATGCTTAAAACAGGTTGTTTCATTATCCTGTTCTAACTCTTACTTCAGTATTGCCAAAGTTTGTTTTTAGTTTTCAATTGCTAGCTTCCCAATATAGAAGTTCAACAACTGCGACGTCCTTGCATGTTTGGTTGTTTTTCTTTCTCTGTTTTTCTTCAAGTGCGCGTGCAAATGAATACAGAAAGTGAGGTTATAGCAAGTTTAAAAGAAAATTATATCGAGCTAGTTAAAAGAAGTATATTAAAAGAATAACACTTTAAGCGAGTTTTTACTTACTGATAAACCCTGGCATTTTACTCTTTAATTTTAAATGCTTCCCAGAAAAGTGCGCATACAGAGTATTAGAAGGCTTAACAATTATGACGTCTTTATTTGCTTTAGTTTGCTTAAATCTGAGTAGACGGCGCAGAACGCAACAAGTTTTTTCAAAGTTTTAGTCTTTCATAATGTGCGAAAGAGAAGATCATAAAGCATTCGAGCTTTTTGAAGATACTTCTGTAAAATTGGTCTCTGAGTCAAAGAAGCGTGAGAACCCAATTGTATCTTCAAATGAAAACAGAACTGTCGAGATGGGCGACGAAGACGAAGATGGAGATGAATCATCTGAGAACCGATTTGAAAATGTTTGGTTTAAGGACGCTGAGCATTCAGAAAGTGACGAAAGTTTGGAGCTTGTCAGTTCAACAGAGTGCGATCTTGAAAAATATTTTACTTCAATTTTACAAGACATCAGCCAAGAGAACATTCAGGGAAGAAAGAATAGTTTCGCTGGCTTCGAGCAAGTTAACGAAAACTTTGTTCCTGATGTAGCAAATGAAATCTGTGGCGAGGCTTCGAATATTTGTGTCTTGGGGGCCTCGAGATCCGTTCATCAGAAGTCATACCAACCCGATGCTATGTCTAAACTCGTTAACAGCGCGAATAGCACCCGGAATCAACCCGAGGAAGCTACAGCGGCGCCGCATCTACAAGTAATGGACTGTGATAGCCAAGCCGCAAGCGATTTTGTTTTCCTTAAAGATGAAAATGATATACAAAAGCTTGCAGATGAATTTTCTAAAAGTGTTGTTAAAGAAACCAAGCTTCGAATGGCAGTTGAGGGTTTGGCCGACAGGGTGGCGAAAAAGATAACCGATGACGGAGTTACGGTCGGCGTGAATGTCGGAGAGGTAACTAAAAAGCTAGTGAGGGAGGTGACTGAAGCTGCAAAGAAAGAAGCCGTAGCAAGAAAGCGAACCCTTCAAAGAAGATCAAAGTCGGAAAGTATGTTGCAAAAGATTTGTAACAACAAACTGATAGAGACCAAGGTCACAGACTCTAACGCAAAAGAAAGCAAGAGAACCATTCGAGAACTGAGGCACGCAATACACAATCTAAGAAATGAATGCACTAAAGCTCATGATGCAGTTAGGGAATTGAAAAGAAACTCAGGTCCAATTACAAGTAGCCAATTTTGTTATTTTCTTTGGAACAAAGACAGTAAGAAGATTGCCTGTTTGAACGCAATCAATGAAAGCCTACAGAAACTCGTGCGCACAACCTCGCATTTCAGTCCAGTCGAGTTTGATCAAGTGAACGAGACACTGGCAATTCTTCAAAGTATAAACCATCAGGAAAAAGAGTTCGAAAAGTATCTGAGGAAACAAATTTCCATAGTGGAGAAAGACAAGCCAAAAATCGGACAAAAAACAGAGCATGAAGTCGGAATACTTTTTTGTTGCCTTTTATTTGTTGCATTCATGTCTGTCGTTGTGACGTTGGTGTCTGAACAAGATTTTTACCCACTCGCGTTCTTTGTCGGAATGTGTACGTACTACATTTACAGAGCTTCTGGTTGCAGATCCAAGATAAAAGAAGATTAAACCGTGGAACAAGAACTAAAGACATTAAATTAAACTTGTTAAAGTTTTCCAATGCTTTCGTGAACACTAAGATTTGTTAGATCTACCGAAGTGAAGTCTTCGTTTATTGTTTAGAAGAAATTCTTCAAAACCAGATGTAGCTGTTTCAACAAAAATTCATTAAAATCTTATGAGCAACAAAAAGGTTTTCTTCTTCAGAGCGGCCACCGAGGCGAGATTTGGGGACCCGAGGAAAAGTAACATGAGAAGGACACGTGTCTAAACACCAGTTCTTCATTTCGAGAAGTTTTTTGGCGTATTTGCAATTAACAAAATTGTACGACCGCGAAGCGATCGATTTCAATAACCGCGAGCATGTTTACAGAAGACAACACGAAGCCCTGTTACCAATTAATCATAAATAGTTCATTACAATTTCCGAAAATACAAAATATAGCTTTTAGTAGCAATTTTTCATTTAATATCTTCAGTACGGATACTGTCTCAAGTAACAAATTCCTCTAATTTGGAAAAAAGCCCCTGCTTTGAATGGCAAAGAATTGCTATAGTTTTAACTGGAATCAATGTTTTAATTTTAGCCGAAAGGACTTAAAATGTTTGACTCGTGCAACTGTCCAATTACAGCCAACTGTCCGATTGCACTGTCTGTACAATTTTGCAGATTAATTACTGCAAAACGCATTAGTATATACACCAATCATATTTGAGGAAATTGCAGTTTTCTTTATTAAAGTTTTAAGGTTCGCATTATTTTCACCAGGTAGTACATCAAAAGCTTGACGATGCGATTTCAAGGCTGAGCATCTGCGATTATTAAACCACATGCCTGTTGCGCGCAGATAGATTCCGATCGTGATCGCAAACTCTCCAGATCATATGAAATTTCGTTACGCAAGCGCACGCGCGCTCAAACGAACTTACTGTCTCAGCTTAGATCGTGTTATGTCTGTAATTGTTTAAATTTGAACGAAATGCTAGAAAAAGTCTTAATATCAGTACGACGTACAAATCGCAAACTAAAATTATTAAAATCTCGATACTGGTTGTCATAAAAAGTTAGTCAAGTGGACCTCGAGAAGCTTGTTATCCTTTAGATCGGGCGCTTTTCTTTTGTCCTTGTCACAGTGTAAGTTATGCGAAACAAAAACACTCTGTGAGAGTTTTGGAAAAAAGAAATTGTTTTTTTTTCTAACTTTCAGTACAGTTATATCGATCAAGGTTATTCATTTTTCTTCTTCATACGTAGTTTTGTATGTAGGCGGCTCGCGCCAACCAAATCGCGAACACGTAAACAAACATTAACGGCGAAGACTTCAGAAAAACAGTTGGTTAGAAACGAACACACGCTCGTAAAAGAAAAAAATACACTAATCTGGTAAGTATATGTGTCACAACATTTACAAAAATCGTTTGCTTTTGAGAAAATGCTAATGCAACTACGAGGGAACTTAATTGGAAAGAAAGTTTACCTTTGGCAATGCAAAAACAGTTCGAAAAGTTGCCGTTTCGATAGTATAACAATCGATTTATGTTGTTGAGTCAAAAGCTTTCCAAACTTAAAAATTATCAGTAAGAAATTGAACTAATAGACGAGGTTTTGAAAAATGTCTGTCCAGCTTGGTAAAAATGAGAAGGAAACTTTTAATATTTTTAGCATTGAGTATAATTAATGGCGAGTGTTAAATACAAGGCCTACTTCAACTGACACCGTAAATTAAATTCATGAGTTAAATTTGGTGAAAGTACGGTGTTTGAAGCTGTGCACCGAATTAAATTCGGCAATTCGTTTCCATCTATCCGATAATACGTCAAATAAATTTGGCGGTTCACCGGATCAAATTCAATTTTTTCGATACGGTTGAAAGTGTTTGAAGTAGGCCTATAAGTCTGTGACTACCACTAAAACCTCGCTTGCTTGAAAATTCCAAAAAACCCGGCAAACTTTGTCAATAAATTTAAGTTGAGCCGAACCAGCATACCAAAAGCAAATTATAAAAAGACCAGAAAAATGAATAAAAAAAAATGCCTGGCTGGTAACAGGATTCATAACAATTCTTCAGAAATATTGTGAATTGCGAAAAAAATGTTGACTGGCTTTAACAGTGGCGCACACTGAAGTCTTTTTATATCCTCGAAGACTTTATCCGCAGCGTGACAAATTAACCCAAGTTAAATTTAAGTTTTAAATGTAATTGTCGTTATTTTGTTTTAAGACACACTTTTCAACATAATTTTTCAGTTCATAAATGTACGCAAACGCGACTGTCCTTACAGGTTTCTAAACTAAGGAGAACTGGTACATATCTAGTTCGCTTAATCGAAACAGAAAGCTAAACAAGGCAAATGAACCATTTATAATTGATTCTGCCTGGCCTAGAAACAGTTTCTTTATCAACAAAAAAAAATGCGTTCACCAACCCCCATGCGCTCTCCTAAAGTCCGGACTTACCGCCTCAGCACTTTGGCGAGAATTGATGAGAGTTTTGGATCGCTTGATCGGTTTGGAAGAGTTGTGTGGCTTTACAGTCGCGCGTACTTGATAGTAGATGAGAGCTGAATCAAACTTTTTTGA
Source organism: Hydrozoanthus sils (assembly GCA_027575215.2). NCBI lineage: Eukaryota > Metazoa > Cnidaria > Anthozoa > Zoantharia > Hydrozoanthidae > Hydrozoanthus > Hydrozoanthus sils. Next base: position 8,955 of record JAOBRD020416923.1, on the reverse strand, counting down.
TCTGCGCTTTATAATCGAGTATTGTCTTCAGACGCTATGGAATTCACTAATAGAAACACGGTATGTGCCTCATTTATTACTGCAGTTCGATGGATCTGTACGGACACGTTCTCAGTGAAGACGAGCGCAAGAAAATGTACTACTTCAGGGAAAAGATGGACAACCGGAGCCTTCGCAGCGCATTGCAAAGCTTCAGTGAGTCACACGAGACTGCAAATCTACCCGGAGTGTACGAGATCAGACATGAGGGGAAAATAATCTACATCGGGGGAAACCCGCATTTAAGCAACATCCGGGACAGTTTAAATGCCCATTTCAGTGGGAATGACGGGCTAGATATTGGTGCGTGGCTGAGCGGCCCGGCCAGGGACCATTGGAAAGCTATAACAGTGCGATGGATGACGTGTTCACGACCTCACGAGGTTGTGTTTTACCTCCTACAGGATTATCATATCAATTATGGGACACTGCCGCAATTTAACAAGCCGCCAGCGAGCAGGCTTCAGCAAAGCTAATGCTATATTAGTATATACTAAGCCAACCCCTCGATAATAAGATTAGTGCTGCATTGCAAGTTGAGACGAACTTTGCTGTAAGAAGTTTGATATAATTTATAAATAAATTTCTATTTCTTTCTTTCCTGTTTGAATATCGTGTGCTATTAATTCATGTATATAGTCATAGAATCTAACATACAGGGCTCAGTTGCGCGAACCCTTGATAAGCTATCCGCTGGATAAAAGCTATTTGTCGTCACTGATTAACCAAAGATTGTTTGACTCTTGGTTGATTTCTTTATCCTCTGTTGTTAAGTGAGTGGAAGACTCCTAAAGTAATGGTTTAAATGATGTCAAACAACTTTCATTATAGTTTTACTGCATAAAATAGAAAGCACTTATCCGGCGGATAGCTTATCCAGGCTTCGTAAAACAGGGCCCTGAACATTACTGTTTAACCTAAAGTCAGGCGCCTTTTTTTCAAGTAGCTTCTTTATTATCCAAATGCGATATTACAAAATTTGTTGAAGTAAAAAATGCGAAGTTCACACGACTTTCCACTTGTCTAACTACATACAAAAGTGCTTACCAAAAACATGACACTAAAACAAGCCTCTATGTCTATTAGAAATTGACGCCATGCGTCTGAACTGACTGTATATATTGATATTTCCAAAGCTTTTAGAATGACAGAAACAATATTTGCTGTAGTTAGAGAGGATGAGGGAATAGACAAAAATAATTCAAAATATCTTTGCTTCAAGCCCAGCAAAAAATAATACAGTGGAAACCTCGATATAAGGAACCTCTATTTTAATTTAACCAACACCTCGATAAAACGAACTTTATCAAATTGCCAACCACGAATATTGTGTTTCTAGCGTTGAAATTGGTTCACTCAGTCTCGGTTATCAGATACATGGAAACTGACTGTGTAGTGCAAAGCTGAAATATGGTTTGAATAAATTTTCGCTGCCATTTTCAAATATTGATAGGTTTGGAAAACTTTAAAAAATCGCGCTTGTAGGATAAGAGATGATTTGTAGCCAACTAGGCGCTACGCGGCTCTTTAGCAGTATTTACCATCTCATACTCAACACGCGCTTTTGGAATCATTGTCATTTTTACCAGTTACAAGAACTTAAATGTATGGAGAAATACCGAGATATAACGAAGAACTTTTCCGAACCCTGGAACTTCTTATATCAAGGTTTCACAACTTTTTTCAAGCAAAATAAAAGCAAAAGTACAAGAGAACACACTTTGATACCAGTTGGTTACAATACGGCAAAATAATGCTGCAAATTTCAAAAATGAAACATATTTGCATCGCTGGTTTGACGGTTTCCTAATCTAGCATCCGTGACTTACGTAGTTTTCGTCTATCGACCCCACTCCAAGCCAACAGTTTGACTCCCATTTGGGGAATAAGTGAGTTCTGATATTTTTTTGCCTCTAACAACGAAACTGCAAAAAAAAATATTTAAATTTAACCAACCTTGACTAGATTACTGCTGCTATCAGTTGGTTCAAACTTGGGAATTTCAACGATTCTCTCTTTTATAAAATTGCTTTCCTAAACTTGCAATCGGAGCAAGGTTAAATAGCTTCTTTTAGCCAACCCTAACTAGCAAGGACAAATCCGTCGAGTTTTTAAAAAAAATAAACAAAACTGAGATCCGAAACTCTTCATACACTAACGTCCTTATCGGTATGCTCTCCATATTCAGCTTTATTCTGCTTGTTTTCGGCTGGCTCATGGGTTTGTCCATCATGATTATCTTTGTCGTTGCATTGTGACTTGCTGTCTGCTTCACTCGTTTTGTGATCGTCCATTCGCAGTTCGGCAGCTTCTAACAACTTATTGAAGGCCGAGTTAGGATCTGCTGTGAGCGCTTCAGGTGTGTCAAACTCCACAACCTAGCGTCAACAATGTTAACGGCACTTTAGAGATAAAGATCAATTCAAGTTGTAAGGTTTTATGTATCCAAATTATTTCAACAGTTGGTAAATTTCTGAAATGAATTACTGTAGCCGCGGCCATGTGTTTACCTACACTGAGTACTAAGATAATTTCTGTTAAAATTAGTGTTCACTTCCAAGTTTATGTATCTTCGTAATCGAAAGCAGGAATCAACGATTATCAATTTTGTCATCTGTACGTAGTAACATTTAGGTATTACCCACAATGAGCGTGCAGTCTAGCCCCGTCAGTCTTCAAGGCAGCAATCTAACATACTAACTATGTGACAAACAGACAGACGAATAGACAGATGCAGACATAGGCAGACAGACAGACAGACAGAAAGATAAATAATAGATGGATGGATAAATATACAAAGCATTAAAATATGCGATACCTTGCCGTCCGCTAGCAACAGAATCCGATCTGCGTCTAGTACTGTGTTGAGCCTGTGAGCAATGGTGAGCAAAGTGCAATCCTTAAACTCTTCTCGGATTGTCTCCTGTATTTTGGAATCTGCAGGCACATGAACAAAATGAGAATGTCAAAACCTAAATCTGGTACAAGAAAAAGAATGGTTTCATGAGGAGTACTAGCAATTTGCAAGATTTAACTATGATCATTCAGAAAAGAGATATCAAGGTATTACAACAGTTTTCATACAGATGGCCAGAAGAATTCCGCAACCTGATTGACTGATAGCGACCGCGGACATTACAAACGGTTATACAGATTTCAGCACTAATAATTACAATTCCACGCACGTACTTTCGGTTGTACAGACTTCATCACTAATAATTTACAATTCTACGCTCTCACTTTCGGTTATACAGACTTCATCACTCGTAATAACAACTCCACGCACCCATCTTCGGCTACACAGACTTCAACACTCCTATAAACAATTCCACGCATCCATCTTCGGCTATAAGGCTTTATCACTTCTAATAAAAACTTCCACGCACGTACTTTCCATGAAGTAATAGGTTGTATAAGGTTTATGTGTCCGAAGTTTGAACAAGAAGCTAATGATGGAAATACGACAAACAACCTACCTGTCTCTGAGTCAATCGCAGCTGTTGCCTCGTCTAACATCAAAATCTAAACGACGAATATATTTTGAATTAATTGATTCATCGTTATCAGGTGGTCGGTTCATTATAAAAAGGATTACAAGCTTTCGGCAATTGATCAGATAATGGCAATAGGATCAATTGCCGAAAGCTTGTAATCCTTTTCAAACTTTTAAAAATTGGTAATTAATAATTGATTCTGTATGAGAGCAGTCTGTTAACCTGTTGCAGCTGACAATGGGAAAGAGAGTGTGATATCAAATATTTTGTACTCAAAGCAACTGGAAGTTGTGGAAGGCTATCTTGTAAGTACAGGCCGATTGACAGTAACAGTAAAAGCGAAACTGAAGAGAAGGGTAAAGAGGCACATGAGCCCACGGTTGAACCAACACACAAGGTTTCTTGTCTTCGTTGAAGGAATGGAAAAGTTATAACCATAAAGGCTTTTTCAACGGCCCGAACTGAAATCCTAAAAACGGATTTAACGTTTGTTTATAAAGATATGGGGAAAGCACTGAAGGTGACAGATATGTAAAAAATCTTATTCTAAGATTTCAAAACTCTTTTAAAAAGTTAAAATCCCGCAAGTACATAGAACAGCATCCGCTATCGTTAGCGGATGAGAATATGGTCGTGTTGGAGTTTTTGAAAATCAAACACTAGCATCTAACTAACTAAGAGAAACTGTGAAGTTCGTTGTAGTCGTAGTCTGTAGTCGAACTTAGAAAAATAATAAAACTCAATTGTTTAAGATTTTTCGATACCACTCTTTCACAGCCAAGAACACTAGGGCTTCTCTACTTTTTCAATCTGGGTTATGTTTGTTGTTGTGAATTCTCGAAAATGAAATTGTTTTTTCGATTTAACACCACCCTTCTGAAATTGGCGCAGAGAGTATCTAGGAATGAGAGTGCCCTGGAACAAGATTCACCCTAAACATGTCAGTCACAATACCTTGCTCTTCCTCAGGAGAGCTCGAGCCATACAAATTAACTGGCGCTCACCGACGGAGAAGTTCTCGCCATTCTCTGTAACTGGCGCAATCAACTTCTCCGGCAGGTTTTGTATCTGGAAACAACGGAAAACATTTGTTGCTTAACATGTCGTTCCTACAATCTGTACTCCAATCATCACTAATGAAATGCTAGTGTTGAAGCATCGAAAATGAACACAAGAATCACAACAAAACAGTTTCATTTCAAGCTCATGGAATGCCATCCACTAAATCTCTACGTCTCAACCCCTTTGCCAACAAGATACATTTAGCTTCTATTGATACAAACTACATTATACAGTCAATGTCAAATAATTATTATCAAAATATCATCACATCAATATTTCTGGAAGGCGACTGGAATAGGAAATATATCCTTTACTAAGGGTTCAGGTTTTTCTTACCGTGTCCTTCATATGTGCTCTCTCGATTGCTTGCCATACTTCTGTGTCATCGTATTTGTGAAACGGATCAAGGTTATATCTACATGAACCAAAAGTAAAAAAGTTGGTGCAGCATTAATTTCTTAAAGTTATCTCGAAAACATTCTTAAACATTTTTTTATTTGCCAAGCAAAAGGAAATCGCTTTTGGTCGTCACATCCGTCAGGGAAAAGATTTCTCCTTGTAATAACATGTAAGGAAAACCTTTTTACAAGTGGCTAAACCTACTGCCCTCAATTTGACTTCTGGTTTGATAATAACGCAAAGTTAGACTCTTGTTATCAGTCCTAAAGCCAGGCTATGTTAGTTTGCTAATAATAAAGTTAAGATATCTGGAAGGAACATAAGTGTTTCAGCCTTACGTTTTTATTTTCGTCCCGTTCCATTCACTTCGAAAAAAAGCACAAAGGTTACATTTCAAGAACTTGCAGTAGTCACATTGCTTGCCAGCCATCGGAATAAAAACAAACTGGTTGTAATTTTCCACACAATACAATACCTTACTGTTCCAGCGAACAGAACTGGATCTTGTGGGATTATCGCAAGTTTCGAACGAAGGTCATTCAACCCTTCAAGAAACAAGACCAATCAGGTATTAAACACGGACTGAATCTATCAACAGACAGCGCAAAGAAATATCAAGTAGTAGTAGAATATCTTAGCAAATCGTATCATTAGTTCAGTACTTACCAATGGTTGTAATGTCAATATCGTCTATACATATCGTGCCGTCAGTCGGTTCTACTATCCTGAATAAAGACACACCCAAAGACGATTTGCCCGACCCCGTTCTACCAACGATGCCAATTTTCTCCTTTGCACAAACTGAAAACGAGATTCCGTTCAAAGCCAGAGGCAGACCCTCGCGGTAGCGCATCTACAGGTTATAACAAACAAAAGGATCACTTTGAGGAAATAGTCACATTCTTGATAAGCGCTTTTCTGAAACTGAAAGCTCCTTACAAAAATAAAGTCTTAAACAGTCAGACACGAGAAGCGGCTCAGAAACATCAGTAAAAATAATCTCAGATATTGCTACGATTTTCGGTTAGGAAACAGGTTGCTTGTTAAGTGACTGAACGCAGGACCGGTGGTAACACAACAGATAAATTCAATTCACAAAAAGGGTCTTACAAAACTCTGTGGCTTGTCCACAACACTTGCTGATTTACATGTCCCATTGGACTAATATTCTGAACTTCTCTTGTTTAGTTGAGTAGACTCTTATCACTTTCTTATTGCTCTCTTAGCGCTTTCACTCTGTCTCGCATTCAAACCAGCACGTCTTATATATATAAAGTCTATATTCTAGAAAGTTCCAAAAGTATCCATATTTAGAAACGTTACATCATACGTATGCTATTTTAAGTAATTACATAACCATGTTCTAGAATGTTCAAGAATATTACGCTATGAGTAAGAAGTTCTAATACTTCTAGAATGTTCCTTGAAAAGTTCCTGAATGTTCTTTAATGAAAGCAGAAGGTCTAAAAAGTTCTAGACTGTTCTAGATGGTTGTAAAGTAATTCTAGAAAGCTCTGAAATAAATAACAATTACAATTTTTTGTAACATAAAGTAAGCGACAACGATTACAGGGTTAGCGAACGGAAGAATGGACTCAGAGTTAACCACCATTATCTGAGAAGACCCGAAAATGTTGCCATTTGTAATTGTTTCAGCAAAGTCAGCATATTCTTAATAAATTTAAGGTCCTAAATGAAGGTCTGGCACCTGTAGCCATAGGAATCAGCTTCCTTGCCAAAGGTAATTGCGGTGGAAGACTGTAGCCCTATAAGGAATCAGCTGCCTTACCGAAGGTAATCGAAGAGGAAGACTGTAGCCCTAATACGAATCAGCTGCTTTTCAAAAAGATAATAGAGGTCCTAAAAGGTCCTAAATGAAGGTCTGGCACCTGTAGCCATAGGAATCAGCTTCCTTGCCAAAGATAATAGCGGAGGAAGACTGTAGCACTAATAGGAATTAGTTGCCTTGCCGAAAGTAATTGCAGAGAAAGACTGTAGCCCTAATAAGAATCAGCTGCCTTGTCGAAAGTAATTAAAGACGAAGACTGTAGCCCCATTAGGAATCAGCTGCTTTTCAAAAAGATAATAGCGGAGGAAGACTGTTGCACTAATAGGAATCAGCTACCCTGCCGAAAGTAATTGCAGAGGAAGACTGAAGCCCTAATAGGAATCAGCTACTTTGCAAAAAGATAATTCCGGAGGAAGACTGTAGCACTAATAGGAATCAGCTACCTTGCCGAAAGTAATTGCGGAGGAAGACTGTAGCCCTAATAAGAACCAGCTACCTTGCCGAAGGTAATTGCGGAGGAAGACTGTAGCCCTAATAGGAATCAGCTGCTTTGCAAAAAGATTATTCCGGGGGAAGACTGTAGCACTAATAGGAATCAGTTACCTTGCCGAAAGTAATTGCAGAGGAAAACTGTAGCCCTAATAAGAATCAGCTGCCTTGTCGAAAGTAATTAAAGACGAAGACTGTAGCCCTATTAGGAATCAGCTGGTTTTACAAAAGATAATAGCGGAGGAAGACTGTAGCACTATTAGGAATCAGCTGCTTTTCAAAAAGATAATAGTGGAGGAAGACTGTTGCACTAATAGGAATCAGCTGCTTTGCCGAAAGTAATTGCGGAGGAAGACTGTAGCCCTAATAGGAATCAGCTGCTTTGGAAAAAGATAGTTCCGGATGAAGACTGTAGCACTAATAGGAACCAGCTACCTTGCCGAAAGTAAATACGGTAGAAGACTGTAGCCCTAATAGAAATCAGCTGCTTTACAAAAAGACAATAGCGAAGGAAGACTGTAGCACTAACAGGAATCAGTTGCCTAGTAAAAGGTAAGAACAAAGCGGGAATTGAAAATCAGTACGAGTCAGCTATTTGAAAAAAGGTAAGATCAAAGGTGAGATGTAGCACCACTGTATGATCATCTTTTTCTTGCAGCGAAATTGGGTCGTGTTCTATTGGTAAAAGTCGTTCTAATGCAAACTGGTTCAAATTAATTTTATTAAAGCTCAAGTAAAATTCATTTTCATTTCGCCATAATGTATGAAAATACAGAAAATTAAAGTATAATGGTTAACAATGATAACTAAATGACGAAGAGGTCTGATGGGAGACTGCGAGGCTTATTTGATAACTCGAGGCTTTCTATATTTTAAATACTTGACCATCGGTATGATATGTGACATGTGACAGTTTTAAATGTCAAATACTTTTCTAGCTGTTACTGAGTAAAGCCTATTATGAATGCATTTCTTTCCTAGTAAAACACCTACCTAACAAATTACAAAGTATCGTATTATTGAAACCAACTCGAAACAGAACTAACCTGCAGATTGTTAAACGTGACTCTTCCTTCGCTAGGCCAATCGGCTGGTGGCTTGGTCTCCTGGATTTCAGCCGGTGCCTCAGTCGGAACTGCGTGGACGTAATAGCTGATACGCTCCACACTGGTAAAACGGGACTCGGTATCTGCCGCCATGCGCACTGTGAACTGGAACATGCCTGTGATCTATTAGGAGTAAAAGTAAAACTCAAACACAATCCGCTATGCTTTTAGCACAAGTGTATGTAGAACCGAGGTTGAAACTATCCAAATAATGAAGTTAGAGAACGAGTAATAAAAGAAAGTATGAATAAACTTTCTAAACCCTTTTTTTTGCAAGAGTTTATAGACCCGAGGCTGAAAAACTATAAAAAATAAAGTTTGAGAACGAGTAGCAAATGAAAGTTCGGGCTTTCATTAAGTCAATAAATCTCCTAAACCTTTTTTTCGTTGACCCCAAGTTAAAAAACTATCCCAAAAATAAAGTTAAAGGACGAGTCTTAAAGGTCAATTATCAGCCCAAGGCCTGTACAGTTAGTTCAGAAAAAACGTAAAGGTTTTCTTATTCTAATCATGGTTATACAGTTGAACAAAGGGCGTAAACCATAAGTTACGTTCATAGTAATAATAATAATAATAA
>JAOBRD020416819.1:0-19002 GCA_027575215.2 Hydrozoanthus sils | reverse complement strand
AGCTAACCTGCGATGGATTAGTGTCCTGTCCAGGGGGAGTCAAAGACTCTCATCCGCTTAACACTACAGAAACCGGAAATAAGCACCGGCCTTATGAGCCTCTTGGCTCGTGAAAGGATTTAGCTTTTAGAATTCATACTTTTTTTGTAACCAGTTTGGGAGAATTTCTCTTTTAATCTGCAATAGTTTACTTTGTTTCATCTACTTCTAGTTTCTCATCACAAAATGACTTATTTGTTGTATGTTATGTAAGGAGAAGTTAGATGTTGATAAACTGGTTGGGGCTGAATAGGTTAAGCAACATAGATGGCAATATTTCTGGTTTGCTCAAGATTTTCTGTTTCGTATGGATCGTTTTCTATAAATATCTAAATATAGATATGAGTGTTTTACTGTAAGATATGCCACTCGTTGATTTCGAAACGAGTGACATATTCACCAAATCCTCGTTAGTGAAGAGATTGCTGACGTCTTTTCTTTGTTTTTGCCGCTTATTTCGGCGCAAACAAACACTCACATCTATATAATAAAAAGAAAATTTCTCGTTGGCGGAAACAAATGAAGTTTATCTCCTCGTGGAAAAAAGACTTCACGAGTGAGCGTGGCGAACTCATGAAATCACTTTTTTCCACTCAAAGATTAGCTTCATATGTTCCTATGTTCATATCCTCTATACATTCTCAGCGTTGTGCTTTGTGAGTAGAAAAGATTAAAGTTTGATTTTGAAGATCGTCAAAATTGTCTTTTAGACGTTCCTGAAAGCTGTTGCACGGTTCAGTTTTTCATGCAAGTTGTCCAGCAAAGCCATTGTGGGATTGTGAGACGCCGAGTTGAGCCACAACAGTGGTTCCCTATAAACCAGTCCGTATATATTAACCACACGCTTTTATTATATAAGAACAACTTTATAGCAACAAAAATTTCCCTCGGCAAAATTTACTGGTTGTTGTAAGAAAAAAGCATGTATTTGTTGATCCATGTGAACTCGGAGAGGGCGCAAACAGTTTCCTTGGGCTATCATTCACAGGCAGTATGAACTGTTCTTTAATTCTAGAATGTATTTTTTCACTCTTGTTTTAATCTAGATAGTCCGCTGTTGTATGTATGTTTGCTTTTTAATAAGTCTCAACAGGTATACACAAAAAAATTCCTTAACACAAGAATGGCAATTTTTTTCACTAAAAAAGATATCAAGACCGGGCCATCTCTTTGGCCAAAAGCCAGTAATCAACTTGAGCGCGCAGTCTTCTATTTCTTGCTCTCGCGAACAAAAGACTGTTCATGGTGACGACAACAAATATCAAATCATTCATTACACCATAGTTGTGAACTTGTCATCGGCAACAGAAATTGAAGTCAACGATTTTGTGCCTTAAGTCATACAAAAACTCGGCTTTCTGTGGAAGAATCTTTAATTTTACAAAGCTTTTTGTCTGCACACATGTAGTTTTAAGATAGGTTGGTTGATGTAAACTATGAAATAATTTTAAAAAGCATTATAATATCTGTACGTGTTATTATCGAATACGGTTTTAAAATTATTGCTGCTTATGTGACTATTGTGTTATTGAGATTCTACACAGTAGCGCTCAATTCAGGTAAAATAATTAAAGGAAAAATTTTCAACCTAAACTTTTGCTCGCTCTACTGAGATGGCATGATTTTGTTGGTTTTTAAAAGTTTTCGATTAGCCACTCGCTAGGTGCCCGCTGACCCCTGGTACTCCCCAATAATGGTCGGAAAATACCAAAGAACCTTAAATTAATTTGTTTTGCCTTTTGTTTTTGTGTAAGTGTTCAGCGCAGAGAAAGGGCTTACAACTCTGAAACCCTGAGTAATTAATTTTAAGACTACCAAAAAGAGTCGTGCAGCTGCAAAAGAAGAAAAGAAAGGATTAATGCTATAGTGTGCGAATCTCCCCTTGAAGACTTTGGAAGTATCGCCCATTCCGCTGTGAACGACGCGATTGCCTGCCTTTAACAAGAAAGACCTACACTTTCATTCGTTCTTTGTTAGAAAAAGCAACGAAGCTTTCTTTTGGCTCTTATGTTCATTCTGTTTTCAGTTTACAAGACGCCGCTTGTCCACGACCGACTGACAATATTGGTTTCAATAGATAAATTTGCAAACAGGGAAGAAAATGTTTTCATGTTACTCAAAAACTCGCAGCATCATTCATACTGCCTTTGACCACAACGGAAACTGTAAGTAATTGATTTATTTGCAATGTACTTACAAGAGTTCACAATAAGTTTCCTTTCCAAGTCAGTCGCGTTGCTACTATACTAGATTTCAGTTGTAATATATTGTTGTCTGTTAAAAACTTCAAAACAATATGAAAATATGCTTTCAACGTAAGAACAAGTTATGGACAATTTGAAGCCAAATTTGGTACAAACAATACAACAAGCTAATCAATTTTAAAAAATTTGAGGTTCCTCGTGAAAATCACCTTTGATGATGAGCCCACTAGCGCGTGAAATATTTCTATTTATTATAATCCAGTCAGTTATCAAAGGTCCTTATGACTACTATATTTGGTATCTTTTACTGAACTAGAACTATGTACATATTTTGAAAACTTAAATAAATAGAGATATAACATCTGAGAGACTGCGTGGAAGCGGTATATATTCGCGGTTTGTTTTCAAGAACTTTCTAGACAAAACGAATGAATAACTCGATAAGAGCTATGTGAAAACTCTTCCGAAAGGGAGGCGTATTGCCATTCATAATTCGACTTTATAATTAGCGAAACACGGTCAAAAATTTGCGCTAATTTATAACTTATATGAGCAAGTATTCAGTGAGGAACAGAGTAAATTAGAAAACAGAACACGAATAGACCGTGTATTCTGGCATTTTCAACTCTATTTAAATTTTAGTGTTCAAGGTCTGAAAGAAACTCTCCGTCCAGTTTGATTGCCATGCATATAGTCTTGTCTCGAGTTGTATTATTCAAAATTTGTATTACAGATGTGTTTTGTTAGTTAGTTGATTAAAAATTTATGGATGCTCAAAAGTAAGAACTGTTTTTGGCATAACTATGAGGAACATATCATGTCGGAAGCAACAAAACAAAAGAACTAAAAAAAATCAACAAATTGAACTTGTCAATACCAGTAACACATTAAAAAGAGTTTTACATAAAAATCTACGCTGCCAAAGGCTCTACTTTTCATTTTTCTTTTTTTGAAAAAAAACCCGAAAAAGCACAGTTTTGAACTTTAGAAGGGAACTTCAAAAGGGGGAAATTTCTGTGTTCAAAAGTCAAAATTATAATTTCGTGTTAATTATGATTCGTGCCCAGAGATATTGCCTGACTTCTTGAAAATGAACGTCGATCATTTTTGAGTTCTTTCTGGCATTCCATCGTTTCCGTAACACGTCATAGTCGTACTATTGATGTGGTTTTCCGCAGACCCTTTCATTTTGAATTATGGCTGCATTACTTAAATAAGTGATTCCCTTACCTATAGTGCAAACTTTTATTTAGAACGTTATATTAGAACTTTGTGACTAAAGCTGAATATTCTTAAATCGGCTACGCGCGATTTGATTGGTTTTTGAGACAATATAGTAGATAATGACCTCGAAACAAAATGGCGGACCGAAGCAGTCGCTTCGCGTCCGTATTGAAAAAGTTTGCTATAAAAACACGGGGTATTCAAAAGAGCCAAAAGAAATTATCTGTTTTATGCCATTTATGGCATTTTTTAGTTGACAAACTCACTATCAAAACGCATTTGTTGTATGTAGGCTGCTCACGCGTGAGTTTCGCCACGATCTGTGATTAAGTAAGTAAACTATTTTTTTTTCTTAAAAAGGCTTTCGTTTTTCTTGAAAGGAAATTTCCATAAACCAGTTGCCTCGCTGGCATATACTGAAACACTCATTCTATTTCAACTTTAGTGGATAGTGGCTTAAAACACCTAACTCGCGCCATCGGCGCTCAGCATGTAGCAACGTGCTTTGGGTTTTCTTTATTTCTCAATAAAAGTTTTCACAGTTGGGGGAAACCAGCCAGCCCCGCTTTGGTTTCGGCAGCAGTTTCTGTTGACCAAAAGGCCAACATCAACTTTAGCCTCAGCCAAGCGGGACGGTACTTACTTCACAAGAGTAGAGTCGAAAAGCTGCTAAAGTACAAGTCACGTTTTCCTTTATCATTTGCAAACAAAGAACTTACAACAAAAGTTCCCCGCGTGCTCCGACAAAAGATTTAACGAACAATACATTTTGCAACGTTACAAGTATATAGATATTTTGCCACTATCCAAGTCAATTTAAATAGAATGAGTGTTTTAACACTTAAAAGTATTTTGAGGACTTTAGCCTCAAATGTCCTTACAATATTCTTAAACATATTTATTAAATGGCTGTGCAGTTTTTATTTTTCATTCGTAAGAACCAACCGGAAGTACAAACATGTACTGGGTTGCCTGCCGCCATGGCCTGCAAGAAATGAGAATAAATAAAGATTAAAATAAACTTTTCCATGCACGTCACTGAACACTAAAGGCGATGTTGCCATTGACGAAAATGATGCGAGAAAAAATATTTCCATGTCCATAATCTTGTACAGTATCGAAACCAAGTGCCTCGGTATGTTCTTACTTAGAATGTTCTCAACTTTTTGGCATTTTTCAGCCGATACATGGATGGATGCGATACATTCCACACCTTTAGTTTCGGTTCATTTGTTAAAGTGCCTATGAAACGGAAACTTTTATTATCTCAGTGGAGACTTTGCTATAAAATAAGGAAAGCGGTGAAAAACGTTTGTCAAAATCTTTTATGGTTCTTGAGATATTAACATTTTAATGTTTTAAACTGATGATGTCGCAAGTGTGACAGGGAAATTTGCATTTTTTGAAATCTGCTGCCAATCCATCACCTTTGGATGAATTTAAACCAAACTTGGACTGATGATGTATCTTGAGATTTTCTTCAGAATAGTAGTAATTTGACATCGTCATGGCAACAAATTCGGTTCCAGACCCATTCCTTATAAAACAAACTTTCTGCTATTGCAAAAACTTTCACCAAGGCAATTAAACCAAATCTTTGTTTTTTCTTTTACACGATATAAAAAGAACAGAAATGATGTCTTAAATTGTTGCGCAACTTCTGGTTTGACGGAAAAACCCAAATAATTAAAAAATTCTCACTTGGAGCCTGGAACCCTGTTTGTTGCCATGACAACGAAAAATAGGTAACTATTCTGAAGAAAACCTCGAGGTACATCATCAGACCAAGCTTGGTTTTAATTCCTCCAAAGGTTTAGATTGGCAGCAGATTTTAGAATGTGCAAATTTTACTGTCACACTTGTGACGTCATCAGTTTAAAACATTAAAATGTTAATATTTCAAGAACCATAAAAGATTTTCACAAACGTTTTTCACCGCTTTCCTTATTTTATAGCAAAGTCTCCACTGAGATAATAAAAAATTTTATTGCATGTAAGTGTTCACGTGTACCGTTTGGTTTGGGGGTGATGTGATAATGGTGAGGATTGAGTTACAGCATTTGAGCGTAATAAATGCACTAGAACTCATTCCGGTATATCTATTCACATCGCTACGTGTCACTGACGAGTCCCAAAAAGGACGAAACAGCTGTCTGGCACTGCAAATTCTGGCTTTGTCTGATCTCCTTAGCGTCTTTCTACTGATATGTTTAATATCTCGCACTATTCAGCCTTGCATAATAAGAAGGCCTAAAAGCCTCTAGAGACCTAGAGCAATTCTAAGACGCAAATATAAATTCTGACTGCGCTTGTAAATAATTTTCAACATGACTATGACTATGACTTGAAATAAAGTCGAAATATTGTTGTATAAGTTCAACACTCGTTTCTTGGTCCAAAACTTGGATTTACTGAACAATGTTTTCTTTTCTCGGGTTAGTTATTATAATAATGTATTTAAAACTGTCAGATCAACATGGCTTATGCATGCATGGCATCACGTTTGATCAAAAACCATTTTTTACTGAACAAAATTTAATCTAAAAGATTCGCTTGTAACTTCTAGTTAACAATAATGATTTATACGGTCGCGCAAATAGTTTTTTTTTTAGAAAAAGCGCGCGTGTGCTAAGTCTCCCGGAAACTTGCTCTCTTGCATTAACACGAGGTCTAAAAATATCCACAGTTTATACAGATAAAAAATTTTCATTAACATTTTTTTGCAAAAATCATTACACGCTTTTTTTATAAGAACAATTTTTTAAGAACAACGAGGCTCAGATTGGCGAAAATTTAAGAACAATTTAAGAACAAGCTGAGGTTCGGGCTCGATGGCTAATTGTTTTTTAAAGTTCGCTGAGCTTCGACCTTCGACTGAACAATACAGAATGAATAAGAATTGCTTCGCAGTTTATAATGACTGAAATCGTCTCGGGAAAATGGCTCGGCGAATTCGTTTTTAACACATGACTTGTATTGCAACACCTGTTTTGCTTAGTTTTTCTTCGATTTAAAAACATATAAAAATAAGAACAATTTGAGGCTCAAATCGCCAAAAAATTAACAATAAGGCTCGGCCAAATTTATTGGTTCTTATAAAAAAAAAGCGTGTAACAAGTGTCGAGTCTTGACTCAAAACTACTCATTTGTACTGAAATGAGATATGAAACTCCTCCAGCTTATACGCGACGAGAGATATCTCATAACTTTGAGGCGCCTATTAATACAGTTTATGCAAATGAAAATGAAAAAGAAACATGAAAAGGCTAAAATCTAGTAATCAGTATGTTGTTTTTTTTTCGAAAAAGCTTTGTAGTTTCTGAGTATGTCTCATGGCTAGCGCCTTTTCACTGCATTAAAAACACCAATTTAAACTGAGCAAGGGCTGTAAAAAAACTCTAGAATGTTTTCACAAATTACTTTGAGATATCTTTTAATCTGAAGTTAATTTTGAATATAGAACCCAAACTGGCTTTTTAAATCTCCGTTATGGGGTTTGAGCGATGCCATTTTTCTTTTTGACGTATTTTTATATAAATGCTAACTGTCTAACAATAACTGTAGGTTAAACCTCGAATTTGAATCGCTGGCATAAAGATGTCTATAGATATAATGGTCTTGAAAATATGTTACGACTGACGAACAGGACAATTTATGCTCCATCTATAAGCCATACGTTGCAACCGTGATTTTTCGCCTTTTGACAAAACAAACATTTTTTTTATTATACAAAGACAAATATTTATAATGCAATTGTGAGAGAATTGCATTGCTTTTTTAGCACGATTGTAATCATAACGGTTTTAGCCATAATTTCAATCCAACTGTTGTCGTGTTACTAAAATTGTCGTCGAACCGCATTCAATATCAACATTTCGTATTAATGCTAGCTAAACACTTTATGCTTACTTCGTTTTGCTTTGAAAAAAACAGATTTTGCGGATGGACACATCTACCAATAAACAGTGAACAGTCGCTGATTTGAAATATGGCTTTAAATCATCAGAGCGTAATATAAAAGCAATACTTGAAGGTGGAGCATTATGATGGTAATTTTTGAGCCAATTTCATTACAAAAAGCGCCTCCGGTTAAAGGAAATATTAGCAACTTATAAAGCTAAACTATTTTTATAACAAAAACAAGGAAACCATCTGATGGTGCCGAAATTGTCGATTAATATGTAAGAGGGCCGGTCCTTTTGATCAAGTATTCTTTAATGTTGCCAGTGAACGAAAAATGTTCACTGTGGCCTATTTTTGGTGCATCAATCTCTGGCCGATACAATTAGCGATCGCGAGCTGAGACATTTCATCTATTAAACGCGGCGATTTTATCCGTTTGAACTTAATTTGCAACAAACGTCGGTACGCTAACAAAAGAATTATCAAGTTCTGAATAGTTATCATAAAAAGCATGAGTTTATCTACAAATCACATCGGAGTGTTGAATTTTTTCTTTCCAGATCAATGATGGAAAACTCTTCCAGTTTTCTCGGTGGAAACGCATCGACCGCTCATTCAACATTTCAAGACTATCGAAGTAGCGCTGAGGTCGTCTTTCAGGTTTTTGCAGTGAGTGTGTTTAACATCGTGGCTTTCTTTGGGAATCTACTTATAATTTATGTCATCCACAAGGAGCCATATCTGCGAAACACAACGAACAAGATAATTGAGAGTCTTGCTTGGACGGATTTTCTTGGTTCTGTATTTGTGAACCCTTTTTTTACTGTCAGTTTGGCCAAGGGAGACTGGGTCTTTGGAAAAAAGATTTGTAAACTACAGGGCTTTTTGCTCGTCACCTTTGCTGTGACAACAGTAAATACCGTTGCAGTTGTTGCTGCTAACAGACTTTTAAAAGTCGTGTTTCCGAATGCCTATAACAAGTTGTTTAGCTCTTCAACGAAAACTAACGCCATCATCATTTGTGTTTGGGGATTATCGATCTGTCTTTCACTTTTCCCATTCGTTGGATTAAGGAAAAGCTACGTATATGACTATGAATATTTTCTGTGTGATGTCATCTGGGATCGTGCTAACTTGGCATACACGACCATACTGTTGTTCTTGTCTGGTTATCCCGCCACGGTCATAATAACCGTGTCTTATGTCTGGATATACATTCAGTACAAACGCACTTCAAGAAGCGTTATAAAGCAAGCACAAGAAGAGGATATTCAAAACATATGCCTCCAAACTCGCCAGCAACAAGCTGAAACCAAAATCCTGATTCTGACAGCTGTAATGGTCTGTTTCTTTATTCTCTGTTGGAGTCCTATAATAGTACTTGTAACAATTATACCCCATGTTAAGGTTCCCGCCAGATTCAAAACAGCAACCAAAATCGTTATGTCTCTCAACTCTGCTGGAAATCCAATCATTTACTGTGTGTTGAACACCAAGTTCAGAACCGCCATCAAAAGAGTACTAAGATGCAACAAACTGAGAGAAGAAGAAACGATTTGTTTGCCAAGAAGGAAAAATTTTCCCCTTCCAAAAAGAAAATTTCGCTCTTTCAGAAAGCCGTTGCAATCAAAGGCTCGCAATTAGACCGCAAACTCAGTGGCAACAGTGGCCTAATGGCCATAACTCGCAACTATTGATCCGCCTTTTAAATAAAATGTATTTAATATGATACCATGGGCGGATAAGTTCTTCAACGAGCTAGAGACGACAAGTTGTTGATATCGTTAGGAATAGGCATAAAAGATGAACAGGGGAACGTAGGGAAACATATTTAAAACAATTATGATAACCTACAAGCCAGCTTTCCTGAAGCTAGGAAGGGAGCTAGGGTTCCTAAAGCTGGGAAGCAAGCGGCGTGTTCCCCTCGTGGCTCGCTTCCCAGCTTTAGGAGAGCCGGCTCGCAAGCAACATTAAGACATGCTGATCTACTGACAACTCATATGGAAGAGTGAATCGAGGGCAAGAGACCCCGAAGGACGCCGGAGAACAGGCCGTGCTAAACATACTTATTTTAAGAGACTTCAATGAGCAATCGAATATGACAAGATTAGACCTTTCTTGTAGCAATTACGTTTGATTTGTTTTTTTTTTATTAAGGTACGGTCGAATAAGAATAAATTCTCAATATTCCTGGTAAGAAATATTATATAAAGAACACTAACTTCAGTTTTGGAAGTACTTTTAAAGTTTTCAAGTCTCTAAACATATTAACATAATTGAAAAACGTGCGTCGCTACTCAATTTTTGTAAAACTACATTCACCAATATGTACCTCCTAGTGCGGAAGTATAGACTATATAGAATAGTTCTGAAAAAGCTTCCTATCTATAGTACGAATACTTAGAGACTGAAGATAAAGTCACTCTGAAATAAACAGAATTATAGCCGAAAGCTTTGTATGATTTAACTGAGCACTATTGATGACTTTAAGAGCGGAAATCTGTTTGTTTTCAAAAGGATATTGTTATCGTTTGGAGAGTGACTTAGAAGTGTACAATTAATTTCCTTTGTCGGTCCTTGTGAAGTTTTAAATGTTGAGCCAGTTCAAGTTATTTTAGTTAAACCGCTTTCAGCCTCTTAGTGCCTCTTCGCTAACAATACACATATGTTGTTTTGTTTCCATAGACTTTTAGTCTATTTTGTTATTACTTAATATTTTAAAAGAAGTAAAAACATTTAGCAACAAGTATGTGGGTGGTTATATTAACATATGTTCGTCTAGAGGAGCTATATAGGGTAGCGCTGATGAATTCGAAATCGCGCCCTAACCGATTCAAGGTGTGCACGAGCCTTTAGGGCACAGCTAAAGCATACCATAATAGGTACTACAAAAACTGAAAGCCGAGCTATTTTCGATACAGAGGAGGTCTGAAACTAGAGTTGCTTATCAATAGCTAAAATAAAAACAGATGACTCAGTCATTAGGTTTTAAACAGCGTATGAACAGGAAATCAGTTATTCAATTTTCAGAAGAGTACGGTAAAAATTGGTTTTGCCAAGTTTGAGGAACTAGCGATGAAAATACGCCTAGATAGAACTTGTAGAATTTTTCTCGCTAAAAAAGTACATGTCCTTTCCAAAATACCAACAAGATGACGTCAGGTTACGCAGGTCGTGCCTTGTAAGCAAGTCAAGCCAAGTCGTGCAGCAGTCAAACCAGAGTCGAGATAGCAAAGCGCGACTGTAGTACGGCGTTTGAGACGGGCCTTAGAGCGCTAGATGTCTTGGAGCGGGCCAGAGATGAAATTCTAACATGGGAGTCACACCTCTCTAACGAAACACGGAACTTAGTGTCAGCGTGCATTGGGGTTTCTTAGCAGGAACCAATTTCTTCTACATAAGCATTCGATACACATTAAGAAAAGGAATCCTAGAGCCGTAGTTTTACAACTGTTACTATACTGTTTTACAAAAGTATAGTCATGAACATTAGAAATTACAAATGAAGAAGATCATACATTTTATTTTAAAAACAGAACTGATTCAAAAGTTTCTGAACACAAGCCACAACAGCATGTTATTTCAAAGTCCATAAAAGCTCCTCTATGATGACGGAATAGCGAAAAAGTTGTGAAGACAATGTATGAGTATTCATTTTATAGGAAATGCGAGTTGATTTAAATCGTCATTCGCTTCAGCGTTTGCCGAGCGAAGCGCGACATAATTCGCAGACAAAGAAGTGCATGTTCACGCACCGTGAAGTGTTGTCTCATAATTGTGTTTCACTTCTGTTCTATTCTTAGCAAGGAACTGGTATTTTTTAGGGTTGAAAACCCCCAAGCTACTGGACTGCTTGTGGTCTCGTGTTTTAGCAAACTGATAAGAAGTTAAGACAAAAGTTCTTTGGCGAACGTCCGCGCACCTTTATTTACTGCATATCACAAGGGGACTTAGCGCCAACCCGATAGCTATACCAGGAAAATTTTCAGTTTTCAGTTAGTATTTTTTAGGGTATTTTTAAAACCAAGGCGTATTTTTTAGGGTGGAAAACTTTTATCCCTTGGTATTTTTTTGGGTACTTGGGGAACTTTTCCGAAGGTCATCCCTACCCTTTTGACCCCGAAGTACCCCCCCTCCGGGGTACAAGTTAAGTTCCTTCAGAAATTAATGAAAGTTTTATTCTTACGAATCCGAAAGCTTTTCAAGAGCCAGTCTAGGGTCTTTTAAGCGATCCTAGCTTAACAAAGAGCTAATTTAACCAGGAAAATCATGCAACATCGCGCCAAAAAATACTAAACAGTCAGTCGATGCATGTCCTTTAAATCTGAACCAAAATCTGGGAGACATTCGTGGCTATTGTTATAGTTAAAAGCTCGTGCTACACGTGAATATTAGAGAACCTGGCAGAATCCCCGGCCCGTGAAATAATTCCAATGCGTTTGTGCAAAGAGAGAATCTGTACGAAGAATTATTCATATCAGTACGTAAAGTATCTATAGACAGTTTATTTTATAGTTCAAACCAATTGAATTTAATCACGAAATTCTTTATTGTAAGTTTTTTGAATAACTAAAACAACTCAGAAGTCATTTAATTTCGGGTACAAATTTTCAAAACTCCGTCAAATCGAAAGCCTGAACATTTTCCCCAATGGACACGAGTATACGCTCCTAGAGCGTATTGTTTCTTCTAAAAACAATGACCAAAATTTGTGCCTACTTAAAGTGCACTTCATCTATTTCAGATTAATATTAGCATTCAGCCTCCACCCCCCAACCGGACGGGTGACCGGACCTCAAGCGGGGGGCGTCGGAGCCCTCTGAATTCCTCCCCCCTCCCCCTCCCAGCCTACGGGCCTGAATAACCTTGTCGCACTTCAGTGTAATGCCTGTCGCACTTTGTAATAAACTTATCGCGTTTTGTAACGCCTGTTGCACGTTGTAGTAACCTTGTCGCACTTTGTAATACCTGTCGCACTTTGTAATAACCTTGTCGCACTTTGTAATACCTGTCGCAATTTGTAATAAACTTATCGCACTTTGTAATAACCTTGTCGCACTTTGTAATAAACTTGTCGAACTTTGTAACACTTGTTGCACTTTGCAATAAACTTGTCGCACTTTAAGTTAAAAAAGCTGTTGCACTTTGTAATAAACTTGTCGCATTTTTCAATAAACTTATCGCACTTTGTTACACCCGTTGCTTTTTGTAACAAGTTTTTCGCACTTTTTCACACCTGTTGTAGTACCAAGTTGTAGTACTTGACTCACCCTTGACAGGTATTACAAAATGCAGCAAACTTATTACAAAGTGCAACAGGTATTACAAAGTGCGACAATTATTACGAAGTGCGAAAGCAGTACGAAAGCGGCAAATGGCGAGACTGAAGTTACGGTTGCTAAGACGGGATTCTCCCTCCACGCGTCTGCCGGGTCACGCGATATACGGCATTACATATACTTCTTTGAGAACTTTACAAGTACAGAGTTATACAAGAGTTCCCGATCAGGACTTTCTAACAGTTACACCTGTTTACAAAATAATACACGATCATCGGTGTTGCATGGTGAGGGTCTTAAATAGTCTGGTACATAAAGCTTACATTGATATTCAGACTCAGTGCCCTCTCATTAACAGTTGACAGGCCACGACACCGGCCGGGATCACCCTACTCTTTTTTAACAAGTGTTGTGGATTATTTTAAGTCCCACGATAGGAGATCGAGAGACTGGGCCTACAATCTAAAATCCTTAAAATCCGATAAGACGCGTAGTCTAACCTTTTACAGATGTTGAAGCAAATGCACCACCTTCTTTTCAGCTATTTTAAGGCACTGAGTGAAGGTCCTACCCTGGGAATAAACCGGGCCTCGATCCCGCACAACACACAGGCACCTTACCATCTTTGCTCACCATGCGGCGTCAAACCGTTTCGATAACGCGAGAAAAATCCTTGTCGACCAACATGGCGCTCAAGGAAAAACTATTCTTACGAGGTGGTAGCAACATTATCATAATTAGCAGCCTTGGGATCGCTAGATGGTTAAGAGACGGAAAAAAAAACTCTTGACGATAGCGGAGAGCCTTGTACTTGTCCAATGGCAATACTTCATGTTCAATACTTCGCCCGCCTTAACATCTACAAGAGATCTTCCGAATTTTTGAGACCCATTTCTGGCGCGAGTTAAGCAAACCTCAACTAACTCAAGGTACAAACCAACTAGCACGGGTCAGCTTATTACGCTACCCGAAAATGGAGATCTTTTACTGTACAGACCGAACATAGCAAGTTCCGGTTCCGTACTGAGTTTGTTCTTGTTTATTATTGCTGTATACTGTCATAAAACATTTGTGGCACAGTTTTGATTTTCTTCTCTCTGCTCATTAATTACAACTGCAATGTAATGCATCGATCAAATCGAAGCTTAAACATCCCCCCCCAGGGCATTTGACCAGCTCTCATGCCTGCGGGGACAGGAATTTGACACCAGGATGTGGCCCGGGGGTCGGGCATTTGAACGTAAGGGAGGGAGAGGGTCGGGCATTTGAACAAAACCAAGGAGGTACAAATTTGGTTAGATCATCTTCAAAAGAAAAAAATAAATCGCGCCAAACTACCAAGAAAGCCGCAGAAACCTGAGCTAGAAAACAAGCGCAGTTGGCTACGCAAGACACCTAAGTTATTTTTTGTCATTAGAAGCCGTAATTGAAAGAAACTAGATAATATAAAGATCTATCTTGCTTTATACATATTTTAATAGTTGCATTTAAGAACGTTTTTAAAATAAACAAGTACGACCGTACTACGGAACCAGGAACTGGTACATCACAACACATTTACAGTGTGTAATGGACAACTAGAATTACTCTTCAAACATAGTTTCGTTTACTTATTTTGTGTCAAGGGCTACCAGCTACTAGAGTTTGAAATATACACTCTGTTCTTTGGTTATTTCCTCGCGCATACATTTTACTTGACGGCTTTTAACTCGCTCCCATACACTGTACGCCGATTTTTACTTCGTCAACGTACCGTCCTACATAGTTAAACTGCAGTTGCGGTATTAGCTGTATACTGAATGTGCAGTCGAGTTATTGTGACTGAAAAAAATTGTATGTTTAATTTATTCGCAAAAGTTGCTCAAATCCGGCATTGGATTACGACCACATCAGTCATTATTGTTGAAAACAAAGAAAATGCATTACAATGTTTTAACTTGATTTCTCTCAATGAATAATAAGAAGAATAGATTTGTTGTTTACGGTGCAATCAAGAATTGCTCGTAGAGTCCCTCAAGAACCAAAAATAAAAGTCTAACTCAGTCAGTCAGTAGTGATTTCTGCTCATTACCACTGTGCAAACATTTATGGCGACATGATGCCAACTGGTGGAGCTTAATAGTTCTTTTAGTCGGCTTCGGCTATGCATATTAATTTTGAATACTGTGAATTGAAATGTTTACGGCGCAATCTAAAAATTGCTCGTAAATTCTCTAAAATCCAGAAATCAAAAAAACAACTCCGTCAATCGATGGGGAATATCCCTTAGGGTCGTTGTGGGAAGTTTTATCGCGATATGATGCGAACTGGCGGAGCTTTAGTTCTTTTGGTCCTCTTCGGCTATGCATATTAGTTTTGAATAATGTGAATTGCAATGTTTAAGGCGTAATCTGAAATTGCTCGTAAATTCTCTAAAAATCCAGAAATCAAAAATCTATTTCTGACAATCGATGGGGAATATCCCTTTATAGGATCTTTGTGCCGGGGAAGGTTTTATCGCGATATGATGCGAACTGACGTAGTTTTTTCAAGAAACGTCGCCCTTAAACAACAACAACAAGCTAGAAGAAGATAAGCAGCGTCTGGGGACCAGTTCATGGTCCAAAAATAACAATGGATCGTCGCATGGTAGTTCGATTTTGTAGTTGTACAAAGAAACAAGAAATCAATGCATTTTTTCAATTTCAGACCCGGGGGTGGGGGCATTTTATCACAAATCCATCATAAATGGTGGGGCATTCGATCGGCAATCTTGTCCCGGGGGTGGGAAATTTGATCATAAAAATTTCAAAACTTCAAATGCCGGGGGGGGATGTTTAAGCTTCGATTTGATCGATACATAACAATACGTGCAATGTATAAACGCCACATGTGGTGACGTGTGTTGTCTTTTTCAATGAAATCTTAGAGTTAAATTTATATCTAAAGCCGCAATTCGATTGTTATTCAGCTTGTAATTAATTTTTGGGCAGTTTTGAGCCCAGTTGTCTTTGAAAATTATTCTTGTAGTCTGGCAGGTTTGAAAAAAGGGAGCCTCTTTTATGTTTGCTCTCCTATTTTTAACGACGCACTGTGGTTTTTAATTTTGACGTGTTTCTTACATGAATTTACAATTCTAATTTTTCAGCTTCAATGGCTTATTGACGTACAATATTCTTTCTTCTCGTTGTGGTAGCTATGGCCCCACATTGTTCAGTGGAAATGTTGTAGTCCCTCTTTATTTTATAGCTCATTTTTAAGGGGCCACTGGTGGAATTTATTACGCCGGTTTGCGAACTGATTGCAGAATAAATATTCAGCAAATGAGCAAGTAAAAGATACAGTAAAAGCAGACAAAACAAGGAAATTTCTAGTCAAGTCATTCAAGATGGGAGATACTGAAAAGGAAAGCAAACGGAATATTCTTTGCTTTGTTGCCTTCGGTATTCTTTCTTTAATTTTCGATGAAATGTCTCTTGTTGCGGCTCAGGACTTTCTAGCTGGAAGCCAAATCGCCACATCGAATGTGATAATCGCCAGTGCTCTGCCTGTTTTGATTGTAAAGCTGGTAGCTCCATGGTGTATTCAGAAGTGTTCATTCTTGGCTAAGACGATTCTGCTTGTGTTGTTGTTTGTCGCAGGGCTGGTAGTTCTTGTTACAACGAAGCAAGTTCGGGGTCATCTCGCTGGAGTGAGTATTGTGGAATCCGGTGTTTCTCTGAGCGAATTGACGTTCCTTTCTTTGACTGCCTTTTACAACCAAGTGACTATTAGTGCGTTTGTGGCGGGAATTGGAATCGCGTCTCTGCTGGCGCCGCTCTATTACACAAGTAAGTTCATTCAATGGGTATCGCAAAGCTGATAGAACAAGCAAACAAACTAGAAATAACAAATTGAGCACTAAAGAATTTAGTTAAAATACTAATGCGGTTATAAACTCCTAAATTCAACGAACGAGTTAGATTCCCCATATTTATCATTGTAACGAAACTTAAAGTGCATGTCTACGAAGTAACTTTTTTACATTTTATCTAAACTTTTATATTTTAGCAAAGACGCGGAAGTTTCAAATCTATCGAAAACGTTTAGTTTTACAATAAAATAAAGACTAGACACCGGGCGTTTACTCGGGCGACTTAGTGTGATATAAATGTAGTGACTAGTGTCGTGGCATGAACTTTATAAATATAAATTCAAGAGGCTCTTACAATATCCCCAAGTTAAGTTTACTCTTTAGTGGCTTATTAGCGACCAAAATTTTAATTTATTCGCCAAAGAATTTTTTTTGGTGCAAAAGTAGATTGACAGGGGTTTCAAAACAAGGCGTCGTGTGTCGCAAGCTACGTTTATAATCCTTATTTCCGACGTCTACTTTCACTTCAGATGCTCAGAATTCATTTGCATAAGATGTTGTTGCTTTTCCCTATGTGTATAACCTGATTCTTATGTCAATCTCTAGAAGAAAGCTTTGAATTTTCGGCAAAAACAGAGATCAATTTTCTGCCGATCTTTTCCGATAATGGCGACAGATTTGAGCGTAGGTATTGAATATAACACGCTTGCAAGGATTACCTGATCCTGAACAGTGTGTAAGCTGTATGCTGTGTTGACGTCGCCCCTTGGGCGAGGACTCTTGTTTATCGCATTCTTTGTATCTGCACGCCTAGTAAAGCAGTCTTTTTTCTTGTGGAACGGCTTTCCCTTATGGATCGCCAACTCCCTCTTACATCGCTTCAGAACTAGTTCCTTAAACACGGTGACCGCACCTGATTGACCCCAGGAAGATCCCCCTAGTCAGAGATGGAATCTGGATAAATATGCTCTTTATTGGTCATAAGGGGGGACAACTCACCACTGTTCAATTCCGTACATTACCTAAAACAACTAAGCTTTCTTTCTATACCAGCGCTTAAGATAGAACACCATTGTCAAGTAGATCTAAAGTTGTTTATCAATTTACTTGTTTGTGTTGCCATGCCAGCTATGTTAGTAAAACAGACCGCATGCTTTTCGAGCGCACAAAATAACACCCAATGAACAAAGATAGCGCCGTTTTCTTTCACCTCGGTGACTGTGCTAATTACCAACACCTTCTCTTGCTGTTTAACCTTCCAATCGCGGGTCATGGCAACACTGATCATGAAAATACCAAGCAATTCTATTTCAATATAGTCAGGGATAACACCCGTATCATTGACTCGGACCGTAAATGGAACCTGCTTTTGTTCAAAGAAGCTTTTTATATAAAAAACAAACAAGCCTCACTCAACAAAGGCCTTAAAGCTAGCTGCGAGCTAATGTTATTCAAATGAACATTCGTTCATGAATTTAAACTCCGTGCTCTTTTATGGTTTTGTCATCGGCCTGAAGATGGTTTGAATAATAAACCGAAATACCGCCTATAGTATGGCAAGCCGTTGATAGCAAAATTCAAAGCTACATTAATCTTAGCCAATTCAATGAAAAACTGCTCAATTCAATAAAAAATTACATTCAATTCAAAGAAAATGAATTTGTTCATCCCAATGAAATTGAATATGTGTTCAATTCAATGTCTTTTTCTCTTCAATAACCTTTTTCGTTCAACAATTTTTTTGTTCAACGAATTTTTTTTGTTCAACGAATTTTTTTGTTCAACGAATTTTTTTTGTTCAACGGTATTTTTTTGTTCAACGGAATTTCTTTGTTCAACGAAATTTTTTAGTTCAACGAATTTTTTTCGTTCAATTAATTTTTTTTGTTCAACGAAATTTTTTCTCCAACGATATTTTTTGTTCAACGAAATTTCTTCGTTCAAGGTCTCAAGATAAATCATGTTTTTTCTTTTAAGAATAGGAGTTATTATGTGATACGTTGCACAACTTCTTGTTGGACAAAAACACTTCATTAGTTCAGAAATTCTAATTCGAGTTTGTTACCATGACAACACTAGAATCGTCTTTTATATCGCGGTTTACCCTCGATATGTAGCTCCGAAGAGTTTAAACAACATTTTTACGCTATTCTGTTGTCAATTTGTTCATGTATTTGCGTGTTTCTTTCGGCATCAACGTTTCTTTAATTTGACAAACTTCGAACACTGCATGTAAGTGTGCGTTTTAATCCTTAAACCGTAAATTTAGTACGTTGCGGAATTAAAAATTGTCATTTCTAACGTTTTTATTTGGCGAGGAATTGGATTTTGCTCGATTTATAGCATTTTCAAAAAAGACTTAGTAAAAAACCATCGAAGCGTAGGTGTTAAGTGTATTGTTCCTTCTTTACAATAGCCTTTATGCATAATTTAGTATGGGTATATAGTTTTTAAAAAAAGCTATTGAATGCGTCGGCGAGTAATATAAAAACAATGCAAAACTTGCCCGTTTATTGTTTCT
>JAOBRD020416710.1:0-19007 GCA_027575215.2 Hydrozoanthus sils | reverse complement strand
AATGAACGAGGTTTAAGCTGTGTGTTAAAGCTCCACATGTTGTTTGGCCCCTGATGCACATTTGCACAGTCCTGGTTTAGTTTATCAATACCTACCTTCTCTTTACATAACTTATAAAAAATAAGATACTTCGCTATGAGAAAATGGAAAATTATCAGATGCAGAAAACCACTGCAGATGAAATTAAGCAAATTTCTCCTAGACTGGTTATTTTTTTAACTAATTTTTTTTTTTCGGAACTGGTTAATGAGAAAATTATTAATGTAGTTGGGAGAATTTAGCAACACATCTCTTGACAGATTTAGGGTTCTGAAAGAGTAAAACAAATTATTTAAGAATGTTCACCTAAACCCCAAAAATGCAAGTTGAAAAAATGAAAAGAAATCGTTGTTGTTAGAGAATAAAATAAAGTTCTTAGGTAACACCAGCTGTCCTGAATGAGTACATGGGTCTACCATGAATGATGGTGGATTAAATGAAAATGGGAAACATCACTAAATATCGAGTTTCCTTTTAGTACATAATTTATTTAGTGTTTTTTTTTTAAAAAATAAGAAAAAAATAAAGACCTAAAAAACGAGAGTTTTAGTTCTTTTTTTTAAAAAGACCTTTGATTCTGTTGTGCTAATCTTTCTAAATTTTAATGTTAGAGGCCATCTATTTTTCTCATCATTTTTGTGAGCCCACAAAAGGTATAATGAAAGAGAGGGGTGTCAGATGTAACTAAGACAAACATACCCTTTTTGGAAATTTTACAATGACTATATTATGTTAGAAAAAAATAAGGGTAAGGTTCTTGAAATCCATGGTAAGTCTGAATTGGCAGAATTGCCTGGTCTTGAAAAAACATTTGTATCTATTCCCTTCTTTGTCAAAAACCACAGGAGAATTGTCTTTTATTGCATATCTTTTTTTGAAGGGATGGGGCTTGTTTGGTGTGCTTGTGCCTTGTGGATGACCCCTTAATGTGCAGTGTCTGTATATTCCCCCTAATCGACTCTTTGAACAGTTTAAACTGGGCCCCATTGTAACTGGGTTGAGAAGTAAATAAACGCAACCATAACACCACCTAATTCACCTTTTCGGAACTAGTCTGAAACTGGCTGGATAAATGTGCTTACAACTGTCCCCTCCCTCATCGCCATTTTTGTCAAGTTGACGTGGAAACCCCTCGGGCTCAGGTTCACGCAGTGTTTGCGTGGCATTCAAGATGGCGTCCCGTTCGTAGCATATCCCCGTTGTTAGAACTTTTAAGTTAAAAATGCTGGAATCTCTCAAGAAAAACTGGTTTCTTCTCTGTATAGTTCTTGCCATTTTATCAGCAAAGCTACATCCACCATTTGGCGTTAAAGGAGGCGTCCTTAAACCTGAAATCACCATAAAATATTTGGCTGTTTCGTTCATCTTCCTCAACAGTGGCTTGTCACTCAGGACAGAAGATCTGGCGAAAGCGCTAAAACATTTCAGACTGCATGCATTTATCCAGTGCTTTACGTTGATATTTGTTCCTTGTTTAATGAGCGTTCTCACGGATTTGCTTGCACTCGCTGGGATCAATGAATGGCTTGTTCGCGGACTTAAGGTTGTTGGGTGTATGCCCCCTCCAGTCTCATCAGCTGTTATTTTAACCAAGGCAGTTGGAGGAAACGAAGCAGGAGCCATATTTAACTCGGCGTTTGGTAGTTTTCTTGGCATCTTTGTTACACCAATGCTGTTACTGGTCTTTCTTGGATCTTCTTCGACCGTTCCATACAGTTCAATATTCAGTCAGCTTTCCGTAACGGTTGTGTTCCCGTTAGTGGTTGGTCAGGCCGTTAGACCACTAATAAAGGACTGGATGGAACAGAAGAAGCCTCCGTTCGGCACTATTAGCAGCTGCGTACTGCTTCTTATTATATACACAACGTTCTGTGATACATTCTCGCAGAGTACTGGTGGCATAGGCTCAACAGACTTACTAACTGTTGTCTTGTTTATACTACTGCTTCAGTGCTCATTGCTTTCTCTGACATTTGCAGTATCGTCACTAAAAAATTCAGGATTTGCTCCAGCTGATACAGTTGCAATTATGTTCTGCTCAACACATAAATCATTGACACTTGGTATACCTATGTTAAAGATTGTGTTTGCTGGTTACAAGTTTTTGTCCCTGATATCTATTCCTTTACTTATTTATCATCCGACTCAGATATTACTTGGAGGGGTTTTAGTACCATGGGTTAGAAAATGGATGTTGCAGGCACAACAAACGACACAGAAGGCCTCAGTGAATGGGCCAATACAGGTTTCTATCTAAGTGAGTATCTGATCAAATACAAAACTGATAAAAGAAAATTTCTGCTGATAGTTTCACCTTGAAGTTTTACAAAATGCTGACTTTTCAAAAAGTTCAATTTTTGCAAATTCACAATTAAATACTTCGATTTTTCCCTTATGAAGTTTTACAAAATACTGACTTTTCAAATGAATTTTTGCTGAATGAAGGTTCCAGTGAAAGAATGACATGAGTGATTTTGTATGAAATGCTAAATTCTCTGAATGGTTACGAAGAGGTAATAGAGTAATGTAGGGAGAAATGACAACTCCATCAAAACTCACTTAAGTAGTTTTTTTTTACTGGACCCTTCAATTTGCAAAAATGAGTTAAGGAAAGAGATTCAAAGCCCAGCTTTTCTGTTTAAGTTTTTTTATGTTTGTGGAAATGAGCATTGGCTTAATTATTATAATATGAGCCAAATATTTCTCTAAATTTTTAACGTTTCAAAGTAATTTGTCAAGAAATATGTAATAAATGCTGGGTTCACCTGGCCTCATAGTGACCATGTTGGTGCCCACTTCAACTTTTTCACTTTTATTTTATTTGTATCTGGTTGAACTATCACTTGATATTGTAGTCTGCGGGTCTGGGCAGGAAATTACAATTCTATAAGATAGTTGAAGCTACTGTTAAACTGTGCACACAAGCAACACCATGTCAACTCTCTAAGCTGTAAACTCCCGCTGTTGTAAGCTCATTTTTAAAGAACTCACACTGCAACTGGTAGTAACTAAATGAATCATTAAAATTTACCATTGCCTGAAGCTTTCGGTTTGATTAATTAAGAACAGCTTGATTGAATGGTACTGTTTACTTGAATAAACTCTAGATAGACAATCAAATACCAAGGCCTCAATGCTCAGAGCATCCCAAGACTCGTGAACTAAAAGAAAAACAATGACAAACCCAATAACTTTCCAAATGGCTAGCAGCTTTCAAGGTCACATTGATAGAAGCCGTGATGTCACAAGAAATTTCTATGGTGTGATTGGCATATTTATTTGTATTGTTATGTCAACTAACTTTTTGCTCAACCACTCAATGTTTTTTTTTGCTTACAGTTCAATACTTTCACAAATGGCACAATAATTTTGCAGCCTTGCGATCATCTCTTCAGGGCTTGGACTGCCCATTCTCCAGATTTCCCTGAAATCATTAGGTTTTTTGGGCTTCTCATAACCAAAATCTCCACATTTTCTAAAATTTATCTCAAATTTTGTTTTTCTGGAAAGGGATTGGTATGATGTGGTGCTTATCATATTCTGTAAGGGGCAAAATCAGCAATGTGGCACGGGGTAAGAGGTTTTCAGAGATGAATCAAGTTTATTTCAAGAATAACAGTTTTTGAAGGGTGGAAAAACAACACGAATATTTTTTCTGCAGTTTCCATCACCCATTTTCAAGAATGCTATAGGGTATTTTTTAACTTCCCCACCCTCCCCCCAGGTGGCCAGAGGTCTGCTCCAGGTAATATTTTAGTATGATTTTTAAATGCTTCAGTTATTGTGTTTATAGTTTTTTGTAACAGTTGGCCATAAAAGACTCTAATAAAGGAAGGATACTTTCCCAGTGATCCATACTGAAATAAAGTTTTGATTTAAAAACTACCCATTTATTTTTGAATAATGATGCAGCTTTGTTCTAACTCTCACCTAAAATGATGCAACTCATGAAGGCCAAACACTAACCCCCTCTCTGGTTTGGAGGGTATGCAATGAGGAACAGTAGAGGGTCAAACTACCATAATGAGTTAATGTCTGGATTTCTAAAAACATTTCCTGATACCTCATTTTTGACTAATACACCATTTTGGCTTCGGAGAATTTAAAATCAGATCAAGGGCATTAATATGAAAGGTGTAATCTGTTAGAAGAAACCAACAAGTATTCTATCATGAATGCTGCAATCTGATTGGCTAACCAACTGTCTATTTACTTCATGGTAGCACTTCTACAAGTCAATAGTCAACAAGGTGTGAAGCAACGAGCTGACTATTTGATTTGTAGATGACAGTAATCTAATTGTTTGAGTATAAATCAACTAGTATACTGCCTTCAAAATGAATGATAGACAGCTAGTAGCCAAACTGATTGTTTTTTAACAAATCAATGGTTGATTCTTTGCACGTGCATTTTTATATAATATTATTCATAATTGTTTCATTGTTTTTTTATATGAATGTAGCAGCTGACTCGGTTGCTTCTTGGCTCATAGAAAACTCCACCTGGTAGTCCAATTAGCAACAAATCTTATTTCAGATTGAGCAAAGTAAATCACCCCACTTTTTATGTCCATTTTTTAAGGTATAGGTGAGTTTCAGCTGACGTGATTGTTTACATTCTGCTTTGTCAACATACAACTAAAGTCATAAAAAGAACTGAGATAAACAACAACTGACTATGCATATCAAAAATAATGACTGACTGAACTTTCAGTTCTATGAGTGCAGTTTCAAAAAAGAAATTACCACTCAAAAAAATGCTAAACAACTGGAGGAAAGAATAATGAGCCACACATTCTTTGTAAAATTTCCAATTTTTAAAACCATATCTTAGAAAGACTACTCAGCATATCATTATTATATTTTATGAGAAAGTTTTTTTCAGCAGAAACATTTCATTATTCAGGTTTGTTTCTTTAGCTGAATTAGAAAGAAGTGTGTATGCTAATGAGGCAAAAAATGTAAATAAAAACTTGCCTATAAAGAAAACAAAAGTAACTGAAAATAGATATATCTGACCCATAGCGTTTCAAAAAGATAATTTCTTTAGGACCTGAATTACCTTTTACATATTCAAAATATTAATTTGAAATGTTCTTCACTAAGTTCTTTAGTACTTAAATTTATGCAACAGTTCATGTCAACTAGCTAAGTTTTTGACATGATATCAGTTTTAAAAAAGTCCTGTAAATTAATTAAACATTTATACAATGCAAGTTACCCCAATATATTGAAAAGTATTTTTGTGGACCTGGCAAAATTACAGTTATTTGTATTCAGTGGTAAAAATCATGATATAGCAAAGTCTGTCATAACAAACACCAGGTACCATGAACAAAATTTTTAGGTACCAAGGCCAATTTTACCCTGATATAAATGAAGTTCACAAAACAAGTAGAAGTGTTTTGACATACTGCATGGGAAGTTTCCTGTCTTGATTTTACTGTTTCAATTTAATGTATTTTTATCTTTTAATAAATCAAGTAAGGATAGTCCAACAAATATGTGTCACTAATAATTTTCTGTCACTTATCAAAACCCTGGTATGACAAAGTTTTTCATGTTTCTTCAGTAACTTGGTTATATAAAGGTTTTAATAAGACTACCATTATACTGAAAAAAATATTCGGTACCTTCAGTGGTGTTTCAGTTTATCGAGTCTCATGGCCAATTTTAACCCCATATAATGAAGTTCGCATTGGAAATTTCCACTCTTGATTTTACAGTTTCAAATTAATGTCCGCTAATATTCCACCATTTATTGAAGTTCTGGTTTAACGAAGTTTTTCATGTTTCTTTGGTAACTCTCAAACTGCCATAATAATGAAGTAAATAATTTAGTCCCTTCAATGACATTTTGTTATATCAGGGTTGTGCTGTAAATATACAACAAATATGGTTTGTAAAGAATGTGAATTTTTCTCGCTTTTTAAAAGTGCCCACTTCAATGAATCAACATTAAAACATATCAGGTCACTATCCTACTATAGTCCTTCCCAAATTGATCTTAAACACCAATAATGGCTGGAGTTTCTATCAAAAACTCTAGCAGTAACAGATGTTTTAAAAAATTTTTTTTGTGTCACCACATTGAATGGGTTGAAGCAAGACCTGATCATTGCACTGTTGGTATTTTAGCACAAAAAATTCAAAGTAAAATAAGTCATATTTTGGTATTTTCTCATAACTGTGTGTTTCTCAAAATAGGCAATCAATTGTTAAAATTTTATATTCTTTTTGAAAACTGAAAAACTAATTTTGTGTTTTTTGTGTTTCCCCCCCCCTAAATTTGTCTTTAAGGGGAAGTGAACATGTGAAAGTTGTCAAATGCTCCAAGCACTAAATTCTCTCAAAAGCAATTTCTGACAACTTGTTAAAACTATCAAAATAGTTCAAATAAGTTTGATAGCAAGTATAAATTGCAAAAATTGAGACAAGTTGCCATAAGTTTAGTAAACTGAAGTTGCCAAAGAAGCTTCAAGTAAACTTTTCAAGAATTTTTCTAAATAAACCCAAGAAATTTAAAAAATTCAAAGAATTCAAATTTGGTGAGGTTATATGGTCTCTTAAACTCTTACTTAAACAGCGTTTCCTGTTAGTGCAGGATTATAGAACGTTTGATTATGGAAGGATTTGACAGTAACTACCTTGTGGTTTGATCTTTCCCAATACCTGCTTAAACAGCTTCAATTTACCAGTTTTTCCATCATCTATTGATAACTGAGAGCTAAAAAGATGTTAATGGATCAATTTTGTAGCTGCTAGTGGATGTTTGCCCGGAACATTTTGAATAAACTGTGAATGTTACCCCTGCCCCCCTTTCTCTCTCTCCTCCTTTCCATTTGCTAAAAGCAAATTGGCACGAATTTGTTTAACTTCCCTTTCCCATATGTTCCTTAACAGAAAGGCTGACTTTCAATATGCTACTTCTTTAAAGTATCGAGAATAACTTTATGTCATATTCAAAAAACGTTAACCAATGCGCTAGTAAGAACATAATACTTGTGCGTGAATATAGATTCCGACTACAGACCAAACCTCGTACAGATTCTGAGAGGCGTAAAACGGAACGGTCAAAATATCACGAAAATTTAGGCCCAGATACCTTGTGGAACTGTTAGCCTAACGCTAGTGATCAAACCACTTGATAAAAATTCCACAAGTTATCTTTTGTTTTAGAATTTCGCGACAACTGAAGTTTTCTCAGAAGGTAAATAACTTCGAAGATTTCTCGAGTTTTTCTTTCCGCGACAAGATTATCTTCAACTCCAGCGCCTCAAGGCATTCAAGATAATTTTTAAAAACAAACTAACAGTTACCAAATGTGCTGTCAACAGAAGTCAAATTCAACTACCGCTGCAAAGAAATCAGTAGAGTTAGCCATCTGTAACCGAGTAATTACCGTAACCTCAAGTAATTACGAGTTACTTCAATTAAGAGAAAGGTTAAAAGCTCCCTGTCAACAGACCGAAATATCAAAATGAGCATTCAAGCTTCGAACAGCAAACTCCAAAGAACAACAGTTTTTATCAAAACAAAAATTATTTTTACTAATTATATAAAAATGGTACTTATGATTGATAACAACTTACGCCGATGTTTAGCTATATGCATACACAAGTGTTTCTCTATTTCCTAAAACAAAAGCTAGCCAAATACGGACGTCTCTCGTACCTCGAAACTCCGCCCGTTTGCTTGAGCAAAGCCGCATCTTAGTTTTCAGATAAACATTTACGGACGCTTTAAATATGCAAATTCTGTTTTTTGAACTAACCATAAGCTCTCTCTCAGTTTGGCAGAATGTCTCATTTCTTTTGTGACCTTCGGCTCAAACAGATATTCTTAAACAAACATCCAGTGATCAAATTCCTAACCAAAAAATTTACATATTAACCCAAAATGTGTTTTGGTCGGATAACCACAAAATTTGCTTAGAAATTGGAAATCGTTGCTTTAATTTCACAGACTTAGAGCCGATATGAACGCTAGTTTGTTCGGATTAATTACCACGTAGGTAGTCTGATTACAAAATTAATCTGTACACCTGGAAATTCAAACCTACCAACCACAACAAAAATCAATAAAACAATGGTTAAAATTCCTTCTTGTCCAGATAAAGTTAGTCGTCATCATCCTCATCTGCAATGCTAGTGATTTCTCGCATTTCTGCCATTATACCTTCTTTCTTTTCTATACATTGATCTATTTCCAACTGAATACCTTCGGACAAACGTTCAAGTTGTCCAACACGCCTTTCAGTTTCCTCCGCCCGGACAATCGTTTCTTTCAACTGTACTGCCAGAAACTTCGCTTTTTCTTCACTCAACTCTTCGCGTTCCGAAGCTTCTTCGTCCTTTTCCTCCAGCTGACTCATTTGGTCATTGGCTGACTCAATAATTCCCTCTAGTTCTTCGATTTTGGAAAAAAGGTTGTCACCTCGCTTCTTTTCTTTTAGCAAATCTTGTTCCACGACGTTTAAACGCCGCCTGGCATCACAGAGAGTTCTTGTACATTCCTCCTCTTTATGTTGACCTTCTTTCAAGGCTTCTTCCAACTGCTGTATTTTCTCATCACCTTCCATTTCAGTCTCTTCCAACTCTTTGCGTTTTTCTTCGTGGGTCTTTGTATGATCCTCGGCTTCTACAATCCTTTCTTCTTGATCTTCTAAGCGTTCCAAGGTTTTTTCAAGTTCTTGTTTCAGAAGTGCACATCGCCGGCGAATGCTTTCCGCTTCATTCTCATTCTGCTCCGCTCTTGCGTCCGCCTCTTTCAGTTTCTGTTTCGCGACAATTTCTCGCTCTTCCGCCTCATCGATTTTATCCTTTAGCTGGGTTAGTTTTTCTTTGAGCTTCAACATAGCCAAGTCGGTTTAAGTTAAACTAAAATGAATAAAAAACAAGCAAAAATGCAAGGAATGACCAGCTAATTAGTGTCTCAGTAAGAAGTGGTACTGTCAGCCGACTAATCAATTCAGGAGGCGCGGTCTGTGGGATTAAAACGAGGCAGGGTGTGTTTTGCTGTGACACTTCTGTCGCTGTGGCGTAGAATAAACACGTCCTTATCAAAAGAGAACCGTGGACGATTGGCTTTACTAGTTATTGGCCGCTCTGTTTACTCTTGGCTGGTTTATGACTGGCAAAAAAAACATAACAGAACAAAAGGATTCTTAAGCAGTGTATAATTCGACTTTACATCGCATCTGCCTACATTTGCATTTTAAAAAGTTTTTGTTTTGGTTTCAAATATGGATACCCTCGGGAACGATATCGGACTCCTCTTCACTCAGCTCCATTCGATAGATACATAATTATTTTGTCTCAGCGTGGCACCAAAAGAGATATTTGGCAACTTTTGGCCAAGCGTCGCACGATTGGCCCAGAAAAATAACTCAAGGAAATTTTTGGTATAAAACGGTTTCACTACCAAAACAATATTTTCTCGCTACGAATTCTTGAAAACTTCAGTCAAATGTGAATATTTGATGTGGTAACACGATATCTGGCAGTGAACGCAAATCAGACAGTTTAGGCAGAGACAAAGAGACAGAAAGAAGAAGATACCTCCATTTTCTCACAATAATTAAATTTAGCGTTTTAACTTTTGTCTGGTTAGCAAATCATAAATGGAACAATGACCGCTACTCAAAAAACTTGAAATCGACAGAAGTCTTCCATTGGTAAATCCGGCACGATTCCTGTTTCCAAAAATATCAAATATCATCATCTCTTAAAATATCCGTTTGCTTGTGGGAAACACACTTTGAATTGCAAATCTAGAGTGTTTTCAACTGTTCAGAAGCCTCCTTCATCCGCAGAAAACATTCAATAATATTTGTTAGTTTTTCTGATACAATGAAAATAACGCACAACTTATGCTAATAGGCACGAGCCGGTAATTACACAAATTTATTATTTTATTAGTTGACTGTAACAGCGTAACAGTATTATTTAACATCATCACAATTTATTTTAGTAAATTAAAAAAAAAAGAGAAAAAAAAAGTTTTAGGTTCAGTTTTTTTTATTTATCGATTTGAACTAAGTTATGACACGGTCCGTATTTCAATACAATCATTCGTGTATATATAAAAGTCTCCAAACGCCGCCGGCCGAATCGTTTATCATTCTGTTTCGTTTTTCGCAACTGGGGAAAAATATCTCGACTCTTTTTGTCATATCATTGATTCTCCGGTAGGTAGTGACTACCGCCGAAAATGTCCCTAACATACCAATTATTATATTAAGTTGACATTTTACCTGGATAGCTGAGGATCGGCGCTATTGCTAAGTCAGCCGTGTTGCTCTGAACTAAACAAAGGCTCGCGTATCAGTAGTATCGTTTAATAATAATATTCACATAGCAAGTGAGTTGTGACTGAATTACGTGAAGATTGTACATATTCCAGGTTAGTATAGGTAATCGCATGGGGCCGACTAAAATTACGGATTAATTTCACGAGTGTTTTCAACTTTTCCCGAAATTGCCCGAGTCGCTTCGCGACGAGGGCAATTTGAAAAAAATTGAAAACACAAGTGATATTAATCCTAAACTACGAGGAACCAGGCGGTTATATGTTTATGACATCGAGGGCAAAATTCTTCATTCTCCGTGGGATCCCACGAGAAAGCGCTGCATTTCTCCCAAATGAAACAAAATCTTTGTAACCTCTGAAAACATTCGGAAATCTTCGAAAGAGGTTTGAAATTGTTTTTAAGGTATTTTTATGATTTTTAAGAAAATTTCGGAAAATCTTCGGAGGTGTTCGGAAACGTTCGGGATTTTTCGAAAATCTTCGGAAAATGTTTCTCTACGGCATTTTGAAACTTTTTGAAATTTTCGGAAGTGCGCCAGCGACCAATCAGCGCTAAGTAATTTTGCCCTGAATTAAGAAAAAATGCCCCCGCTGTTATCCAATCAGCGTTAAGTAATTTTGCCCTGAATTAAGAAAAAAAGGGCCCGCTGTTATCCAATTAGCTCGAAGTAATTTTGCCCTCTATGTTATAATAAATATTAAAAATTAGTTACAATATACATATGTTGAATAAAAACCACCAACGAAAATAAAAACTAAGATTTTAAAACTAAATTTACAAGCAATGGCTAATGATAAAGCTGTTTCTATAGCGGATTGTTTTACAAAAAGGAGTGTTGAAAACTCTCTTTGATCTTGCTGAGCCCTAGGTGGAAGTAATTCATTTAACTTGTGTTTCGGGTCTTTTGTAATGATGTCAAACAAATCTAAGCTTAACGATTCTCTTCTAGCGTGAAGTTTCGGAAAACCAGCTCTAAAGCTTCACTGTATTTACAATCTGGGCAGATAATACGCATGGCGCGACGCTGAATTCGTTCACTTTCTTCTGACAAGTGATTGGTGGAGACTTTAAAAGCATCAGTCTAGGACAGACCTAACAACACAGCAGTAAAGTTTCATTAAATCTTCACATTTAAAACCGGCACGCTTTAGTTGCCTTAAAAGATAATGGCGTTTGGCGGCTTTGGTGTTAGTTGTATCTATGTGGTCAGTCCATTTAAGATTGTTACTTATCGTCACACCAAGTATTTTAGCCGACGACACTCTTTCAAACTCCACCCTATCTATCTGTACGTTAGGGTAGGACGGAGGAGTCCTCTTGAAGCATATCTTGGTCTCCTTACACTTGATTGGGTCTAGCTGGAGACCAGGTGTAGATGTGGTCAACCGCTTGCTGGAGACGACTTTGCTTAGATGGTGGTACCACTTCAGGTACAGTTGTAACATCCGGGAACTTCCACGTCAGGAACACTTCCGGAAATTGGAGGTCATTGATCAACACGAGGAACAGCCAAGGGCCGAGACACATCCCCTAAGGAACTCCTGCAGGGACTTTGAGCCATTCAGAGAAATTGAAGTACCGTTGAGCTTTACCCTCTGTTGTAGTTCCTTCAAAAAATCGATGATCCCGTTCACGACGGAAGGCTTGACACCAAGATTTATTAGCCTGGAACCAGAGTATGGTGATCGACCAAGTCGAAAGCCTTCCGGAAGTCCAGTCCTTACAGTTGACCCAGTGCCATCAGTAGCGAGCAGCCAGTGGTGAAACATGGAGATAAGCGCAAATGTAGTGCAAGAGCCTGGGATAAAGCCAAATTGTGAAGGATCAACGTAGATAGCACCAACGGGCTTCAATGCCTTTATTATATCGACGATGAAACTCTCTGCAACTTTTGACAAGGTAGACGTCAGCGATATAGACCCGAGATCTTTATTAAAGTCGCTAACAGTAGATGCCTTGGGTAATGGAGGGACATCAGCGAGTTTCCATGCGCGAGTGACTTTTATACATTCAGAGAAAGATGTGTTTAGAACATCGGCGATGGGCGCAGCCAGAATGATTGCATATTCTTTCAACACCCAATTTAGGAGATCGTCTGGGCCATAACGCGAGAGATATGATCTCTCGAAGCCTCTTTGCAACTGAAGTCTATTGGCTGGTCGTTATCGGTTGTGACACGTGCAATGTCTGTCAAATATGAAAGTGGTTTTGTCTCACTGTCATGCTTTCAAATCGACAGTTATACACGCAAAAATTCGATCTTAAGTCAATCTTTTTTATCAGTTCTTCCAAAGAAAAAAAGTTACAAGTCCAAAAGCTTATACTTTTCACTCTGCAAAGGGCTAGTTATGTTACTAATTCACCGGCGGGGAAGGGATACTCTGGCAGGTAGCGATTACCGACGAAAACGTCCCTAAAATACCAATTATTAAATTGACATTTTACCTTGATAGCGGAGGGTCGACGCTGTTGTTTAAGTCCGCCCGTGTTGCGCTGAACTTAACGAAGGCGCGGGCATAATTGGGAATTCGCCAAAGGACTATTAATTTGGTCTTTTAACTTTTTTAGTACGCATGTTTGCCAAAACATGGCCGATAGCTTTGCATTTTTAAAACCCTGTAAAATACCGGGTTCTTGGCTTAACACCGGTTTTCCTTAACAACTCCTGAAAAATACCGGACTGACTATTTTAGCCCCCAAAAATACAGCAGTCGTATATACTTACTCCAATAAAGGGAGTAACTCTACCCCCGCCAAAAAAAACATCCCTCCCGGGCTTATTTCTGGTCTCAAAAACCTGTTTGCTCAATTTTACACAACTCAAATATATAACATAACACTTTTTTACTTTTAATACATCAATTTCAATGTCCATACTACCTTTTTTACAACCATTTACATAAAAGTATACATCACGCTAAGTCACGTGCAGTCTAATTTATATTATGACACATCAGAATACAAAAATCGTCAAAACTATCCACACATTGATCAATATCAGATCAGATACTCATCACTCAAAACTGAGCTTAAGCTACATAAAAATTATGATTAAAACCTAATCGGTCATATTTTTTACATCGTAGTTAAATTGGTTATATGGACGGACCTTATATTCAATTAACATTTGTCGCTCGAAAGATTCCGTAACAAAGCATACATATGAACAGATATAACAATTTATTGAAGCAATGATAAATTGCCGTCATTTAAATTCGAAATAATTTTTTTCTTCGGAAGTTTGCACAGGATTGGAAAATTGCAAGGATTAAAATTTAAAAGATAAAGAAAAAAGGTGTAAAAGTCTTCAAATACTCCCCTCCTTACGAAGAAATTATATACCGTCTGTTAAGAACTTAATTTTTTGGCAATTTGCCATTTTGGCAGACTGCGTTGTAGTTTTTTCTCTTCTCGTAAAAGCAAAGGCATTTCTGGTTTTGTTCCAGCTCTGTGCAAATTTCTCAAACCACAGTCAATACTGTTTCTCCATGCGATCTCGCTAGATTCATAGCCAATCAAACACAACCGTGTTGTAAATTAACAAGATCCACGACATGTTTAGTTAAATTAGATTTGCTACTAAAACCGACAGACTAGAGCTGCTCGACTGGCACAGAACAAGTTCGAAAGAATGTGTTGTGACATACTTTCAAACTCTTTCGCTTTTATATTTCAAACTTCTCCAATAGTGCACTTTAGGGTGAGCCATATTTCAGAAAACGCATAAAACGGCCGAAGAGTTACAGTTACTATATCATCACTGTTTTCAAAATGTTCTTTAGCAGCGCTGGTTTGACAAAAATATTAACCAAAACTGTCAAGTCCCAAGTTTTTGGTTAGAAACATTTTAATTATTTACACTGAAAAGAAAACAAAAAGAAAAAAAAACTCTAAGGCAAAGAATTAAACCCGCTTTTAAAAATTAACTCTCGACAAATTAACAGAATGATAAGGTTTCTTTTATAAATTGCTCAAGCAGCAAAAAAAATTGTCTCTCGGCTTAAGTAGTTTTTTTTTTCTCTCTACTGTACAGTTCACAT
This sequence comes from Hydrozoanthus sils, assembly GCA_027575215.2. Taxonomy (NCBI): domain Eukaryota; kingdom Metazoa; phylum Cnidaria; class Anthozoa; order Zoantharia; family Hydrozoanthidae; genus Hydrozoanthus; species Hydrozoanthus sils. The sequence goes on along the minus strand of JAOBRD020416710.1, from coordinate 4,617 downwards.
ATTTGAAGGAATTACATCAAACCTACTGCATTTACAAATGTACAAATGTACAGTTCAACTTACTTATTTAGAACAGCTCCCGATTTTATCATATTTATAATTACTTACAATCACGGTCAAAAGTGAGTGATACAAGAATTTGTGTATAAGCTTTGTAACTGAGGCTAAAATAATACAATTCACTCCTACAATATAACCCAATTATTTATTTCCCACTACATACAAAACATACAAAAGCGTGATATTATTTATAACCTACTTTCTTACCTATTTTTGGACAAGGTTAGATAATTCCACGAGTCTTGACTGTATATACTAATATGTAGCACTGTTGACATACATATAAAATTAAAATATATTATTACCATATTTAAAAAGTGACAAAGTATTGCGAAAATATATGAAATACACTGCAGTGTTATTCAAAGCCTCACCAATTGCCTAAAGCCACCATCAGAACTATAAAGTCACACCTCATGGCTTTATACTTCTACAAAAGTTTTTTCTGACGAATTCAAGGTTTACAAAATGTGTTTTAACTTGTACTTTCTAGTTTAGAAAGTCAAAATAAACTTCACACCAACATAAGCAATGTTAAGATCAAAGTCACACATAAGATTTCATAAACTGACTTTCTTGCTAATTTTCCACATCAAAGACAGAAAAACTGGTGCTTTTTGATTAAGGCGTCTACTTAAAAACATGTAATCTAAATAACTTATTAGCCAAAGTTCATAAAAGTTGAAAAATAAGAAGATATCTATAACAATATTGTTTCAAATCTTTTTTCAAATAAGCTCGTAAACAGATATTTGAGGCAGCCAAAAAAGGTTTGGTTTAAATTGGAGATAATCAGAATTAAGAACAAATAATTGGTTTGCCATGATTAAACTTGGTTAAATTAATTTCTAACCGATTACATATTTAAAATCAAGAGGTTTTTTTTTCAATTTTACAGAAACAAGCTATTTTTCTAGTTTCCCAATAATCTAGGAAATAAATAGCTCAAAGAATTTTAAAATTACAACTGCTTGAACAGAGACGAGACTCTGAAAAGCTGTTGCCTTAAAACATAAAATGAGCATTTTTTTACTTCATATCAGTCAAATTCAGAAGTTAGAGTGGTGAGTTCTGCAGGCAAAAACAGTCTAGAAACTGCTACCAGGTTGTGCATTTACCCACAGTACAATTGATCAGCAGTTTTTAAACAGTCTTCACTTCTAGAACTTACAACTTATACTTCTTAATTTGACCACAGTTGATATATGGACTGGTTAGAAAGGCCAGAAAACCTCAAGTAGGAAATACAAAGAACTTCAGGTGTTAGTGAGAATACTTTGACTGGCTTTTGCTGATTTGCAATTCAAACCTTTTGTATTCTGAGCAGAGTCAAATCAGACAATAAAAAAAGGCAATCAAGAAAATACAGCAACAGTTTTATAACCAGTCTTTCTATCAACTGTGACTTGACCGAGTCTAAGGAAGAGATAGAGACTGCTTACTGTCTATTTAAAATACAGACAGTAAAATTGACCATACCAAAAAGGACGGATGCTGTACAATACCCAAAAAGATGGCGGCTACACACTATCACAATATCTTGCAAGTCTAACACTGCTAAAAAAGGCTCAGAGAAGGCCACAAATAGTAAAACTATTCCTTGTGCCAAATTTAAGGTTTAAAGATTATCTCTGCACATTCTTAAAAGCAACTTTTGGTGGTTATGCGCTAAGAATTGTGGGCAAATAAAACAGCTCGTCATCTTTTTCACTATGATCAATTCAAACAAAATTAACACAAAAGGCCAACAGCACACTATTACCACAATCACACAAACACAGCCCTAACATAGATGAAAGAATTTAAAATTATTCTTTGTTAAGAGAACTTCATTTTCCCTAAAAGGATTTCATAGTACTACATGAAGTGAATATGGTGTATGAAAAGCACCCCACTGCATTAAAATAAATTAAGGTTAGCTTAGGCAAATGATCTTTGGAATCAGCTTCATTTGGAGTTTTTTAAACACATCAAATTCAAAGAATTTGTCAAACCGTTCGAAAATGTGTACTTTCCCAACTTACACTCAGAAATTTGATAATTGGCACTGTTATCCTGTCAAACCAGTTATCCTCTTATCCTCTCTAACTGGCTTCAAAGAAACCATTGCAACATTATACCAAGGTGTTTGAAACCTTTTGAGTATTCCTCTTAAATGACAGATTCAGTAAATAATCAAAATTGATTAATAAATGCTTAGGGCTTGGAAATTTTTACTTATTCTACATCAGCTGACCATTTGCTAATGGCAAAAACTCTGGCTGGGGTTTCATATTCATATAGTATTTCTCAAGTTTGGCCAAGATATGCTTGCCGTATGTGAACTTCCTCAGAGTTGCAACATGGGGTCGGATTCTTTGCATCAACAGCTTTCGTTGCTGCGGTTCTGCAACATCAATCATCTTCTGAACCACATAGTTGGCAAACTGGTCCTTCATCATCGTATACAATGCACTGGCAATACAAAATACATTTGTTCATGAAGTTGGCTTTACTTAACTTCCTCAAAGGATCTGTTGGTAAACTCTCCAAACAAGAATACCAAAGTTTTCTTAACTGTACTATTGGAGGTTAGTGCTTTAGACTTGCAATTAAAGTGCATATACAGCCATCAGGGCTATTATTGGTTTTGGAATCTCTGAATGTGTCAATAAAAAAAAGCTAAATCCTTTCTTGAGCCTACTGGCCCATTAGGCTGGTGCTTATCTCCAGTTTCCGTACTGTTAAGCAAATGAGAGTCTTGACTCCCCCTGGACTGGACAATTATCTGTCGCAGATTAGCTCCCAGCAGAATTGGTACTCATTTATACAGCTGAGACGACTGGAATAAAGTCATGTAAAGTGCATTGTTCAAGGACACAACACAGTGGTCTGGCCAGGGTTCGAACTCACAACCTTAGGATAACGAGCCAAACATGCTAACTGCTTGGCCACTGCGCCACCGAATGTGTCAATAACTATTCTAAAAAAGACTTAATTTCAATTCTGTCACATTTTTGCAACAAAATCAAGTTTTAAAGTTCCGCTCAGGCTGTGCCCAATGATGTTGTCCAAGTAAGGGAAGATTAGTGATGAGTGGTGTCACTTCAGGAATGTCTCCAAGCTTTTCTTTATAAACCCATCCACTTAACAAGCAGAGACAAAGATTTGGTTTGTTCAAAATCTGATGAAATCCCTTCAAGATTTTCAAAGAAACTGTAAAATGAACTTGTGAAGTTGAAAGACATAAGGTTACAAGCTGTTCTGGTACCCAAACTTTTTTTGTAGCAACTGGCAGTCATCGTCGATGGGGGTGGCAAGCACTATAACGTCGAAGCTTGATTTTGAAGTAAAAAATGTGCAGAATTACAATTTTTTTTAAACACTTGTTTATTCGACACAAAGATTTCGTAAACACAAATATAGGCACTTTAAGGTTTGTTTTTGAAAAACTAAACATTGTTTAAAAAGGGGAAAAAAAGAGACAATTATTCTTGAATTCCATTTTCTCATGCTAAAAATGTAGCTCAATTTGTAAGCAAGCATTGAAGAGGTCCACAGTTAGATCCAACACCTGTTCAAGTTTTTCTGATCAGTGTGGGAGTAGCTTAAAATAGTTATAATAAAAAATGCTAGGAGGGGAAAAAGCCACAAGGCACCATTACTTTCAACATCATTTAGTACTGTTACCTTAGCCCCTCAATTTGTGCCCTTTTCTTAGAAGCTTTAAAAGTTTTGGCAAAAGTTGAATCGTTGTTTGTGAAAACAAGAACAACTCTTCCACAATATTTATTCAAGCTGATAAACTTTTGCATCAACTATCAGCCTAGCAGATAGCAGGTCATACATCTGGTGTTCCATCTACAGATACAAGTCAAGTGAACTGTTCCCCATGTGAGTTCCTGTGGCTCAGTGGGAAGAGAATCTGACTGGTAATCAGAGGATCATTGGTTCGATTTCCATTACTCAAACGTTTTTTTCTTCTGAGAAAAAGAAGCTTGTGACCTCAAGAACAACTTTCACAGCATTTATCTGAGCTGATGAACTTTTGCATCATCTACTGAATTACTCTTCTTGTGACATAAAATGGTGAAAGAGACACAACACTTACTGTGTGCTTAATAACAAACGACAGCTTACATAATCCTTGGGAAATAAATCATCATTATTACTTACCCATCATTACTGTTGCACACTTCATCAATCAGCATAGCTCGCTCAGCTCGATCGGCATATGAAACACACTTCTCAACAACATTACTGTTAAAAACCAAAAACACAAAATCCTCAAATTAATAATAATTATAGTAACAAGTGGCTTCAAGTAGACTGCATGATGGTTGTAGTCAAATGTTTTTCAGAGTTGATTTTGTGGTTCTACAGCCACTGTATTTACAAGTGATTTCATGAAGCAATTAAAGTGCCCATAACCTTTTGTTTTTTGTTTTCTTATCTAAAAGTACTTGTCTTAAAATGAAATTTCCGAAAAAGATTTCTGATTTGAAAAAAATGTGAATTTTTACAAAACTTTTAACTCTATATTTTCTTTGATCAACCCTTGTTGCTGATCAAATGGAC
>JAOBRD020416604.1:0-19007 GCA_027575215.2 Hydrozoanthus sils | reverse complement strand
TTTCAAATTTTTACACCATATTTCATTGCTGCCTTCGTTTTGTCTGGAACTGTTTTGTCAATTAGAAGCTTCAAATCATCTGCAGAAACGACTGAAAATCAATAAGGTCCTACAACAAGAGGCTATCTTTACGACAACAGCAGCGGATGTCAGATTTGCTGAGTGCTTTCCTGGCACCTAAAGTTCCTCATCCACAAACCAGACGTGCAGTTCCAGAAGAGGAAACCTCCGACAGTTTAACAAGACCCGTAAGCAGGCCAGTGGTTGTGCAACAACAAAGTCGGCTATCTCCTCAATCCAACTTCACAGCACGTGGCGGCCGAGCTAGTGGCCATTTCCCCACCGCAAACAACTTCTACAGCTGCACCATAAATATTCACCACCGTTATAGTCACAGTGGTGAATAGCTTAATTTCGAAGTCTCGTTGAGGACAGTGAACCTTTTGATCGTATTTTTGAAGCTTTTTAAAACTTTTCACGTTCATGTTTAGCCGCTCGCCATCTTCAGCTTTCATTGACAAGTTTTATACATGCACAATGCGAGTTCACTCAATGCAAAAATCACTATATGTTTCAAAGTCCGGAATTGTATTTTTTTAATTAAAAGACCGATTAGTTGTTGCCATGTTGGAAAATAAAAGTTTCAACAGAATGTTTGATTCATATATCCAGTTGTTTGTTTATAATAAAACAATTACTGCACTCACACTTGTTGGATATGAGGTGAAATAGCCAACTCAGCAATTCACGCCTCGTTGGCTATCCATCACCTCATATCCAATGTGCGTTCACAGAATAATTGTTAATTATAACCATCTTAAAGCACATTGTCCATATTTCTTTCACAATAGGTGGGTAGTAATTCCTGAAATTTGTGTCAAAGAATAGGAACACCTTTGGTTGTATGTACTAAAAGAAAATATATTATTTTCCTTGATATTTTGAACTGAGACAGGGGCTGGCGGAGGTGGTTTCCACAATTTTCAACTTCCCTAAATTTTGAAAAAACTAAAGCGCTCTTGAAAAAAATTTAAAAATTACCCAATAAAATATAAGTGAAAAGTGACATTTTTCCCTGATTGCATGAAAGTGATATGTGGTGAATAAAGGTGCATGTATAACAGGACATTCACTCTTGGACTTTTGTGTTAACTTCTTGTTCAATATGCATGATTGCTAAACACAGAACTGCATGCAATCAGTCTAATAGCTTCACTTTTTCAACCCTAAAAACCAGGGGGGGTTGGTACTCCCATATATTTACTATATAGGGACGTGTCACCTGCCACGGTATGGTTTTTGAGGTCCTTGTCTTAGACAGGATATACAATTTCACTCAAGTTGTATTAAACAGGGTTCACTTTTTGCACATAATATTATATTGTCTTGTGAAGGGTAGCAATATTTGACCAAATGAAAATAAACTTAAGAAAAGAGAAAACAATAAACAGTCGCTTAGTGGCGAATGTCATGCTTGGTGTTTTGCCAGTTAAGGAAAGTAAATTTTTTAACACTTTTGTCATTTACAATAAATTAACAAGAATAACAATAAATGTCTTATATAGGATGCACATTTAAATGTCATTTTAGCATTCAGTCTTGAATAGGGTATATGTTTTTCACTATTTGTCTTAAATAGGGTATAGATTTCCAAGGTTTTTGCTGTTTTGAATTGGGTCAGGGTTTTGGGGCTTGGGCAGGACTCCCCTAGCATATCCCAGGCCAAGTACCCCATTCCTGGGCCTAAAAAATACCAGGCCCAGTATTTTCATTAACAATCCCTAAAAAAATACGGGATTGATTATTTTAACCTCTAAAAAGTATGATGGTCGTACCTATAACCTCAATATAAGGAGCGTCCCCATGCCTCAAATAAGTCTAGCTTTCTAGACAATCTAGAAAGAAATGAGCCCCCTGGGCAAAGTTGTTTAAAAGAAGATTAGCCCTATTCAAAGGTTAATTACCATGACAACCAATAGGTTTTTTTAAGAGCTACTGTAGCCTTGGATTAGGGGCTACCTCATTATAGGAAATTAACAATGCTGCACTGTATTAACACAATTTTGGAAAATTTGTATTAATTAAATGTATCTTAATAATTATTGTGTAAATTTTATGTGCATTATTTAACAACATTGTCAGTTTAAAACATCTTTATTTCATAATAGAAAAATCCAAATCTCATGACTCCTCTATAGGCTCCTCAGAGTCACTATCAGAAAAGACATCTTTGTCTGGCAAAGCTCACTTAGCTCACTTCTTCTGTTCTCTCATTTTAAAGTTTCAAATGATCCTTTGTCATCCCAATCCATGTTTACTTCTACTGGGATTTCTAAGCCACCCTAAACCAGTGGAGACCATTTGTATTTTATTGATTTCACCTTGCCCATTACTTTAGCTCCTCTCTTTAATGAAAACCAGATATATCGGCTCAGTTCTATGGGAATACAGAATTGTTTGGCCTGCAACAGCAAACTGGTCTTATTTGTTATCCTTTTCTTGTTAAATGTTAAATTGCTTTATGAAAGGTTTCCAGGTGGATCGATATACATGATAGCCTCTTAAACCTGTGATGAGTTTTAAAGTAGAGAGTTCGTACGCCATGTTGAGATTTCTATGCAAAATAACACAGACATATTTTGTGTCAGCAACGTGCAATTTATTTATGGCAAGCATAATTCTGAGGAAACATTCTTGCTTAGATGTAAGATGGTTATCGTAAAAATTTGCATTAATTTATTGCATGGAAACCTAATTTTTGTAAAATTCGTGTTAATTTAGGGAAATATTTCTTTTCATTGCCTTGTTAACGTGCATTGTTTATTTCCTATAATAAGATAATTAAACTTTGAACAACTCTGCCCTGGGGGATTTACTTGGTAAGGGCTTCACAGTGTATATATAAAAATTATGTTTCATTTTTTGCACTCCACTTAAACACACAGTGGCATACATTTGTTGGTGTGCCCTGGAAACATGCATGTAGAGATTTTCATTTATTTTTCATTTTCTCTGTCTTTAACACAAAAATTCTATAGCCTTGGGAAAGGAGGCCTCATCAGTATTCAAAGAAAGTGATGTTCTTGTCCTTCCTCTTGACATCACAAAGTTCAACACTCACCTTGAACTTACAACACAAGTTCTGAAACACTTTGAAAAGGTAATGATTACTGTATCATGTGTAAATGTGTTTTTTTAAACATGGTCCCTCCACCATTATGAACTATTATTATTATTATTGTTATTGTTATTAAATTTATTATAACTGTTATTATTATTTTTATTATTATAATTGTTATTACTGTTGTTGTTACACCTACACTTGTTTTATTCACTATAGATTGATATATTGCTTAACAACGCGGGACGGTTTCAGATTGGAAAAGCTGTAAGAACACCTTTGAAAGTGGACCAAGCTCTGCTTGATATCAATTTTCTTGGTTATGTTTCCCTCACCAAGGCTGTTTTGCCACATATGATTGCAAGAAAACAGGGACAAATTGTCATTAATGGTGCAGGGTTTGGTAGATTTGGTAAGCTAAGATTTTTGCATTCATCTGTGTGGCCATACAATACGCATAATTGAAATGAGTCTAAAGTCCTGTGTTTGTCATGTGGTAAACATACTGTACATATATCTCAAGAACTGAGTGCAAGCTCTGTCTGGGAAAATGTTGCCTAATTGAGGTCTTTCATTGTATACTGAGACTGAGGGAAGTGATCGAGGTCTGTGCAGAAGATCAGGAGCAACTAGTTTCCCTAGCTTGGACAGACCAAGAAACAGAGTTTAATAAGATAATTGTCACATGGCTTCAGTTTTAGGTTTAATAGTAACAGAGAACAAGCAACTGCAAGAAATCAGTCCTGGCCAAAAACTTGTTGCTAGGTGTAGGTGCCAGACACCTAGCAATGCGCGTTAATGAACATCTAGTTACAGATAGAACCTCAAATATTCATAAACATCTAGAGCGCAACAAAGCATGCTTGCAACTTTGCTGGAAGCATTGTTTTGAAGTTTTGGATACCTCAACAGAATTTGTGCTAAGAATAAAAGAGGCTATCCATATTAAGTGTGTAAATCCTACTCTAAATAACCAAGTCAAGCATGCAAACCTGAAGCTCTCTTTACATTATTGTTAACTTTTTTCTCTATGTTAATTAGAACCCATATATCTACTCACTTACGAACTTGTAACTTAGTTGCACTGACGATGGCAGTAAGCACTGCCGAAACTTGTTTGTCATAAAGAAAGTCATCATTTTCATCAAGTTTATATAAAAGTAATAAAAACTGTACATAATGTTTACAAATGAGCTAAATTCTCTTTAATTGAGTTAGATCAATATTTATGTTACACTACATTAAATTTTATCCTCTTCTGCTTAAGGAGCTGGAAACGTTGCAAGTTACTCTGCCAGCAAGTTTGCTCTCCATGTAAGACTTTTTTCCTTGATTATATTCATATAGTTAGGATCTGTGATTGCATTGCTTTGTCTTGCTTTTTAAATTTGAGGTGAGGGACTAGATAAGAGTTAGCCTGAAAATGCGAAAAGTGCTTGTTCTTACATCCTTTTGTTTCAAAGTGAGTTAATGTTTCAGAGAGGAAACACGTATGATAATTATATGTGTTATCCAACATAATTAGACGTCTACCATATTTATAACTGAAAGTATATGTAATCGCATGGGGCCAAGTAAAATTAAAATAATAAAATTTCACGAGTGTTTTCAACTTTTTCCAAAATTGCCTGAGTCACTTCGCAATGAGGGCAATTTGGAAAAAATTGAAAACACAAGTGATATTAATCCTAAATTTTAAGAGGAACCTTGCGATTACATGTTTATGACATCGAGGGCAAAATTCTTCATTCTCCGCGGTATCTCACGAGAAAGCGTTGCATAACTTAACTCAAGTATCTCAAGTTTCTTCGAAAGACATACCTGTAATAAAACCTTTACAATCTCTGAAATCATACAAAAATCTTTGGATGAGGTTTAAAATTGTTTCGAAGGCATTTTTATAAATTTTTAAAAAAGTTGTAAAATCTTCTGAGATATTCGGAAACGTTCGGAATTCTTCGAAAGTTTTCGTAAACCTTTGGAAAATGTTTCATAGGAATTTTTGAGACTTTTTGAAATTTTCAGAACATTTTCAGAAATTTTCGGAAATATAACAGCGACCAACCAGCTCAAAGTAATTTTGCCCTCTATGTTATAAGTGGAGTAACAGTGAACAAGCGTATGAGTTGAAATGAAAAGAGCTTTACTCCTAGTCCTGTGTTCCTGTCAGACTGAACTTGAAAACAACATTACTATAAAGATTAAAAACTATATTGCCATTAATTTGTTGTTGTTGAAGGAAATAATTGTCTGATCATGATAAGGCTCTTTAATGTGTTTCATGCAGGGATATTTTAGCAGTCTTCGTATTGAATTACTGAAACATAACATCGATGTCACAGTAGCTGACCCAGGACCAGTTGTGTCAGACTTACTGCCCAACTCATTTGTTGAAGAGGAAGGAAAGGTAAGCAAGATGGAGCATTGATAAAGAACTAAAAGCTAAATCCGTTTGCTTGCTGAGTGAGCAATTAGGTCGGGGCTTATCTCTACAGGTTCCATTCTAGAGGTAATTGGATGAGAGTCTTTGTCTCCCCACAAAGGATGCCAATCTATCACAGGTTTGCCCCAGCAGAAGCTAATAGGACTAGGGTTAGGGACCATTAAAATGCCGTTTAGAAACATAACAAGAGATAGTTCATTATAAAAACATATAATTAGGGTTCATTCAGTCAGGAAAGTCATGGAATTTCTAAATGCTTTTCTAGGCTTGGAAATTAAAAGTCATGGAATTTAAAGTAAAAATTTCTAAGGTCATGGAAAAGCCATGGAATTTCATTCATCATTCTCAGTGTGAACCCCGAATTAGTATTTACAGTTGAATTGAAGTGTTGGTAGCCTTTCTGTTGATATGGATTATTTGGTTTTGCAATATTTCTGAGTCATAAAAGAATGGTATTTGGTTATTTAAAAGTCTTGGAAAAGTCATAGAATTTCATTCATCATTCTTAGTTTGAACCCTGATAAAGAAACATTTCTTGAAGTGTTATTAGAGAAACTTTAGCTTGCTGTAAGGATATATCGTTAGGGTATACTAATCTATCAAAGGTTAGCTCCTTGCAGAAGCTGGTACTCATTGAAACTAGTTGGGTAAAGTGTTTTGCTCAAGGACACAACACAGTGGTCTTACTGGGGCTCAAACTTGCGACCCTAGGATTAGGAGTCGAACATGCTAATCGCTCGGCCACTGTGCAGCTGACCGTGGAACATTAGACCTTTTACCTTACTATGTCACTCCAAAAAATTTGCATTGCATTCTGGTACTTGTACTATGCACTGGATCCTGGGCAAGAGTTTTGAAAAAGCCAGAGAGGTGTTTTTCTGTAGCTTCTGGCGTGTTTTCCATATAATTTGGGGTGAATGACATAATGAGGGGAAGAGGTCTATTGTTGCTACAGCTGCTATTGACAATAAAATCATATGGGTGAGAGTTCTTTATTTATAGGCATGTTGGCACGAGAAAAGCTGCAGAAACTATTTAAGCTGATTACTATTTTTAGATCTTCTTGGAATCCTCTTGGTATGAAAAGTTCATAGACAGACACAAGAAAGAACCCACAAGAGTTATGGAGACAAGTCGCTGTTCTCATCTTATGATAGTTGCCATGGCCAACAGATTAAATGAGGCTTGGATTTCTCCAAATCCTGTTCTGTTTATCTACTACCTCTCTCAATATGCACCGACTACATTCAGTTGGTAAGTTAAACTTCGTCTGGTACTTATATATGAAGTTAAGTAAAAGGTGGCCTTTCCAATCAGTTCTAATCACTTAGCATAGTTATGTCTTGCCTGATGTTTAACTTATGTTCTATTTCAAAATATATTATGTCATATATAATATTCATTAAACCACTATCCATCGAAATTGAAGTAGAATAAGTGTTTAGTGTTTAGTTTATACCAGGGAGGCAACGGATGTATAAAAATTTCTTTCACTGAAACAAAAAAATATATAAGAAAAATACTTTTATTTTTTGAATTACAGGGTGTGACGAAACTCACGTATGAGCAGCTTAACTTACACCAAATATGTAGAAATACAGCTTACTGATCTTAAAATGCATTTAAATAAAATTTTACTGCCTTCTTGTCATTTTCTGCACATAAATTTCTCAATATCATTATCTGAAACAGTCGCGGAGTGATTTTGTTTCATTGTCATTATTTACTGTTTTGGAGGTAATAACTGTCATGCATCTACTACTTCTAAACCAATAAAATTGGACGCAGCTGAGCTTGTTTATACTAATTATTACTATCTTGTTGCATTACGCGAGTTTCTGTTAGTCTGATATCAAGTCCTGTTTATATCTAATGCCGGTGTATCAGCTACATATCTCTCTGTTTCGGTCAAGTTGAAAGATTATTTGCGAGTTTAATGCTGTCTAGTCTAAAGTACTCCATTTTAATTTTAATCAAACTTGGTCAAACTAAAAATGGCGAAGCAAATCTGTAAAGAAACAATCTTTTAAAGGAACTTGACTTCTCAGTACCGTAAGGTGATGTTCGCTTTAAATTAAAAAGTTATATAATAAAAGGCTTTGAAATGTTTGAAAGTTAAAAAGTTTCAGAACCAAAGGTTTTTAACTAAAATGTCATCATCGGGGTGAAAAAACTGATGATTACTATTTAGTCGAAAACATTTGGTTTTAAGACTTTTTAAACTTTTAGGCGTTTCAAGCCGTTTTATCTGTAAGAAGCCACGAGTTTTGACACTAGCCTCTCTTTTTTCTCTCTTTTATTTTGGTTAGGCTCAGCAAGAAGACAGTATTCGAATTCCCAGTGGAGACGGCCGATAACTAACCTTTTTGGAACTCGACTCTTACTACAAGAACATGATGTATATTTGCGTGGATGGAATCAGCTGGTTTGATTAGCGGCGATAAACGCAATTTCTTGGTTAACTCTATTATGAATTCTCACAATTGTCTTTACAAACACCAACGGAATTTAAGATATCGGCAAAAGCAGATAGGGGAGAAAAAAGCGAACTGCAAAGGGAAAAAGCTGGTAGCTTACGACAGCAGCAAACTGTTCGGAGCAAAAAAATTCGCAACAAAAGCGTCTGTCTGCTATTTCACATTTACTCTCGTCATTTTGCACATTTTTTGACAAGTTCGTGGCCCGTATTATTGCCTTTCTTTAAATCAGTGAAGGCTGCAGACGATAGTATGGCATACAAAATTTATAGATCCGAGTGAGGCCTTGCCACAGGAAATGGGAAGTTATCCAAAAAGTTTCGCCGATCTACAGCATCAACAAAGAACCCCATAACCTACACAAAGGAAAGAGAAAAATCTCAGACCTCGATAGGTTTCGAACTCACGAAACAGATCTACGTCGCTCTAACCAACTGAGCTACGGGGCCAGCAGGGATATTGGTAGATAGAACTCCTCGCCGAGCTCAGAGATTTTTTCTCTTTCCTTTGTGTGGGTTTATGGGTTCTTTGTTGATGCTGTAGATCAGCGACACTTGGGTTATTCCCCATATCCCGTGGCTAAACCTCACTCGAATCTCTATGTTGTGTTTACTCACATGCCTCTCAAGGACAACATTATTTGGTTAATAGTATCATCTTATTCTTTTTAAAAAATGAAAAATAAGTTTAGGTATGTTTAGTTTGGTAACGTTTCTCGTTTGAATTTAAAAGGGATTCTTTTTTTTTTTTTTCAAGTTTTGGATTAGTGCGAGTTTTGCTGTTCATAAGGAGTTGCCTGAAAAATAATTTGATGACAAGAATTAGTTTTCTTGCAGATAAACTTACGGTGCGATCGAGAACTTGTGTTTACCGTTTTTAACAAATAACAACAATTCGTCAATACATTTTTGTAAGAGTTTTCACAAAAACTAGCTAGCAATGCAAAACTGTACGAAGCTTTCAACCCCAACTCCAAGTTGGGGAATACGTATTTATGAAAATTAGGTTTTGCAAGTTTGCTGCAGTTCTAGCAATAAGTGCTGACAATAAGAACACAACTTTCAATAAGTTTTTAAAATATTTCTAATAGTAGCATAGCTATTGATTCCTGTTGGTATTGGATTCTGAAACATTTTAATAACAAGTTACACTCTTTTTTATAAGAACGTCATGCTGATAATCGGTCAAAATTCAAGAGCATGCTAAGAATACACCCGAGGCTGATTAATTAATGGCCGATAACTTATATACATGTTATGTATATTACGGCATAAAATAATGGATTACTTCATTTGATATTTTATAGTTTTATGCTTCCGGAGCATTTGCGATTGAGAAAAAAAATAGTACACGCTTTTTTTGTAAGAACCAGTAAATGTTTTCGACAGATCCGGGCCTCGCTATCCTCACGAAGCTATTCTCATAAAAAAGCGTGTACGCCAAACACGTAGTAGTATATACCAAATCAGTGAATAGTTTTTTTCGCGCGCTCTGATTGGTTCCAGAAACAGAAAATATCCAAGGATATTTACTGTTTTGAGAAAGCTGTCAAAATGGCGACTCGTTTCGAGATAATCTCGAAAGAGGAATTTCACGAAATAAACGGTTCAGCCGCTCCCTTTTAAAAACGAGAGGGCCACTAAATTTGAGATGTATGTATTTACAAATAGGATGAAAGTAGTTAAAAAAAAAGTGCTATTATAAAGTGCACCTTAGCGCGGGCTTTTCTTACTTTCGTTTGAAAACTGAATTTATTCGTTTGATTTGGCATATGCTAAAACAATTATTGCCCTCGGTGTCGGTGCCTAGCGACAGATATTTACCTCGCCGCTTCGAGCTTCACCACTATATTGCACTAGACACCTCCACTTCGGGAGATAGTTGTTTGTTTTAAGGACAATTGAGAGTAAAAGCCTCAAAATATTTAAGAACAGTCAGTCTCGACCCAGTAATAAGACGTTTTTACAAAATGAGTAAAGTAGCTATTTAGATAAAAGACAACAAAAAATATACTACAAATATATTGGAAAGTTTACTTGAAGGCTTTTAAAAAGTCTCGGTTAAAACGAATTCTTTCGAAATTCAAGTCGTTGTCATGGAAATAACTAGCATAAATTACCCGAATTTGTGAAAAACTGTACGAAAGAATATTAATGGTAAAGTGCCTCAGCTCTTTTGAAACATCAGCGCTGGTTCGAGACTTAAAAGGTAGGTTGTGTAGTGATTAATAAAAAGCCGACGTCAAATTGTAGTAAAACTGCGTATTCTTCGTATAAACTCGGCATAAATATATATACAAAGTTTTATTACTGTCTTCTAGTTTAACTCGGGCTTTCTGTAACGTTGCGTTGTTTCTGAATGCCGAATGCTTCAAAATTTGATCCACGTCAGATATTATACACATTAACTTGCAAGTACCAGTCGGATAAAGTTTTCCTTGTTCATCGGGACCGGCCCAGTTGCTCATAGGCTGATCAGCCCCTCGCCCAGGGTTGTTCAGTTTTCAATCCAAGCTCGTGTTTCTTAAGATCCTTTAAGTATAACAGAATTGGCTTGGAAATTCGTGTTTCTGCACTTTACTCGTAATTTATACACTCGGAAACCAGAGACAAAATTGTTACATTGAGAAATATGTGTTATTTGCCGGCTGGTAGGTCCGTATAGTGAAAAACTGTGACCGAGGTCTTGAGAATGCTGTAACCCGAGGCCGTTGGCCGAGGGCATGCAGCATTGTCAAGACTGAGGTCCCATTTTTTTACTATACGGACCTACCACAACCGGCAAATTATTTATTTATTTTTTCCTTCTTTAAATTAATTGTATAAAAGAGCCAGTGAATGTTTTCGTGTTATATTTCTCTATCATTCACAGTCCCACGTCGCGCTTAGCTTGGGATGTTTTAAAAAATAGGCAGTCAACGACTGCGTGTGGCTACTGCTTTTAATACTTTCCTAATACTTTTAGAATATCTGTATGGGACTTTCAGTATTCTATAATTATAAAAGAACATTATCGGGTTTATAATTTGTACCGACTCAAAAAAACTTATGATTCGCTGTTTGAAGGGAATTTTTGGCTCTCTCGGATCGAAACAGTTAACACGCATTAATTTTTATTATAATAACAATAGGAATAAGAACAAAGGCTTAAATTTTCCAAACAGTTTATAATTAGAACAAACGTAAGAAAACTTCAAACGTAAATAATTTTAAAATTGTTTATTCACATTGTAACTCGACTTGCCTCCTGTCAACATCGCTAAATACCAAGCAGCGTAAAGAGATTTGAATATTAAAAGGCCTTTGCAAATTTTCTTTCCTTTTTCTATTGAAAGTAAATTTAGACGTACTCGAACTTTGTCTTTATTAGAAATATTAACTTGACAAAAAGAGCGTGTGACAACAGAAAGTCGTTTGCAGATTGAACGACAAGTTTGTCGTGAGCTGTGTGAAACAACCGAATTGGATTCAGTGCAGTTTGCGGCAAACCCCCTACTGACATGTCTCTGTTCTGTCTATAACGGACTTAAGAAATATAATTGCAAGAATTGGGAAGTTAAACTTAGAAAAGTGCAAAAATTTATGCGGTAAACAAGTTCAAATTACGAATGTTAGGAAGGTCAAACGCTTGCAAACCTGGGACACTGACAGATTGATCGCTAACAACTGACAGCTGTACTCGATTCTTGAAGCAAAATGGAACAATTCTTTATGGAAAAAAATTTTCTCCATAAATGCTGATCGCTGTGTTTGAATGATTGTTGAACCAAAATGGGATAAACTCGATCTTCTACTCGGAGCGACGGCCGAAATAAGCAATTTCTGGACCACGCGAATGACAATCGAGCATGAAAACAGAAAAGTCGGCAATCATATTCGGCTAAACGAAATTATACGACGTCCGAAGGATATCTGGTGATTGGTCAAAAAGTGTTTTTCCGAATCACGTGGGTTTATGTTCTTACTTACGTTCGGAACCTGCACGATGACATTATGGCTACAGCCTTCCCAGAAGGCAGTAGCCACAATTTAAAGACTACAAAAAATAGGATAATTCACGTGAAACAATTTTATTTCAATACTGTGTCCAACTTTAATGTTTTGACAGAAAAAGTGATTTGAAATTAATTAAGATACAATTTACATTTCTGTTTGACAGCTTTTTGTTTGTATTTTGTTTGAATGAAACGTTGCACGCCTTCATGAATGTGGCTGACGTCAAACTGTAACGGCGATTTTACGAGTGGCATGTGCTCTTGAAAATGAAACCATTAAAGTGTAAAACTAATTTTTCTGTATGGCCAACGAGAACCTGTAGCTATGCAGAGTTCCAAAAATTGTTTAACAAGTTTTTTTTGTTCTGAACCTGAGTCATCGCTGATAATTATGCGGCGTTTTCGTGACTTTATATCTTTGTTTGACTTCGAGTCGTCAACAAGATTGAAGGTGAACGAACAGCCTTCTATTTTGCCAATCGAGGCGCCAGAGAACAGACTTTTTATTGCTGGTTCTTGAGGATAAATCGAAGGATTTGCATTGGTTGAACTTGCAGAGACTGTAGATACTGCACAGTTGTTGTTTACCACAGAACTTGTTGTGCGTTCCATGTGCTGTGACCGGCTCAAAACAAGCGACATTTTACGCTGGTGAAGCAAAGATGCAGATTTATACGAATCCAGACTCTTCAGATTCTTATGGCCACTGAGCTGTACTACGTAATTTGCAGAAAAATCTGCATCAAGAAGACGACCAATCGTTGTTTTTTTCACTGCATGGTTTGTTACGTTTCCCTGAAGTCCTGTTCTTTTGGCTGCCATCTTCGAGAACTATCCAATTGAGTTCTTGCCAAGTAGAGCTTTCATGTACCATTGCATATCACCAGGTTTTCGTTTGTGCTTTAATGCCAAGTAAAAAGGGGCCTCTGGGTTGTACATTTCTGCTGGCCGATGGCTTCGAAAGGCTTTGTAAAAAAACAAAGGACAGCGCAAGTTGTTGCTGGCTTGTGCTGTGGGGAAGATTAGCCTACCAGGACCTTCGCCTCTGCGGCATTTTGATCCTCTTTCCACCGTCCAAACCAATTCCTCGTTGCCGTCGCCATTGACTTGTAGTTTTATGTCGCCCAACTTAAGCTTCCTACTCTCATCATGAGCACGGAATCTGAAATGGAGTGATAACAGCCACCAGACAGTTCGTTGCAGGGCTTCGGGATCTTGATCGCCAAACTCACCGCGCTGAACAAAATTTCCTCCTCTGCATCAGTCAAGGGGCGAGCAGCTTGCGGGCGATTTCCTTTGCCAAACTCGCGTAACAACTGCCGTTTTTTAGAAGAAAGAGTTTCTCTTGACAACGAAAACTGCTGGTCTTTCAGAATGTTGATGTTCGAACCACGGTCGTTCAGGTATCGCTGAAGACTGCGATGAAAAGTAGTGAGGGTTGTTGGCTCGTATTAGTCGCCATCATTTTTCTTTATTTCCCTAAAGAAACGGCACACATAAAGATTCAAATCGTTGACAGGTATTTCTTCAATATTTCTTTCTTCTCCAATTGATGATAGATATCGTTTCCAAACATTTATATCGTATAAAGTTTTTTTCTTTGTGTTTTCTGGCCGTTGCAAGTCGACAAACTCCTGGACTTCATTAACAAACTGTTGCTATTTGTCGACAGTTGCAATTTTGTCTAGTTTTATGCCGTTTGAATCTTGAGGATAATAAAACTCACTCTCACTGTGCCACTAAGGGCTGTAAGCCATGATGGATTGAATTTTAGCCCTAAAAATTGTATGTTTGTTTTAAATGGTTTTGGTTTTACGAGTAAAGAAGACAAAGTTTTTAGGTAAATTCAAAAAAATGCTCGTGTAAGCGTTACCGTGCCCGTGGGCAGCGATAGGAAATTCCGGACTCCTGTAAGAACCAATCAGATTACAGCATTCGTTACTGTGCCCTCTTAGGAAAAACTAATATTGGTTATGAGTCGATAGCACGACACATAGCACTTTTATTAAACATTTTTCTTTCTGAAACCTTAAACTGAGTAGCTTGTACGTGCGGAAGTTTCATGCATTCAAATCTTTTTGAAACCTCGAAGTAATATGATTATACACTTGCGGAAATATCATGCATACATATTTCTTTTGAAACCTGAAAGTAATTTGTACGTGCGGAAGCTTCGTACACACAATTTTTTTTGAAACCTCAAAATAATTTGATTGTACACCTGCGGAAATATCATACACACATATTTCTTTTGAAACCTCAAAATAACTTGTACGTGCGGAAGTCTCACACACATTTCTTCTAAAACCTTAAAGTAACACAATTGTACATGCAGAGGTATCATACACACATATTTCTTTATGAAATGAATCTTTAAGTAGCACAATTGTTTGATCGGGAGTATCGGGGAGGCCACAAAAAAACCTACAAAATACCTGACTAGGACTCGCACTCCTTGAGCTTTAGAAACTTACACGAGTACTTTATATATCTACGCTTGGAAGAAGGACGACGCCAGCCAGCGTGCCCGTCCAGAAAGTCTCCGTTTATATTTCTGCACCCGGGGCTAGAAGCAGCACCTGATTTCGTACTATGCGTACTAAACAACTTTATCTCTTGAACTCCTCCCTAATTCTGGAAGTCGAGATTCCAAGACTAGCATGAAAATATTCCTTGGCTTTTGATTTGATTATGCGCCTGACCATGGGACAAAAAGCATTTGAATCATGAAACAGCTGGAGCATTTTCTCTGTTATGCTGACAGCCTGATATGTGATCTTAGAGGATATAGCCAGCAAACGTATGTGGCCCTCGCGATATTGACCATTTTTTTGTTTTGGGGTTCTGATGGCCATGTGATCTTCAGAGATGTCAATATCCTGAATTCTCAACTGTTGAATTTCGTCAACACGGAGAAATCCCGCATAACACACAAGAAGAATAAATTGGAAACGTACGTGTGCTAGGGTACTACTGCCGTTATACTTTCCGCAGATTTTAGAAACCAGAGCTATTTAGGCTGCGCGGGTCGCCCAAGTCTCCTTTTGGCACCTTCCACACAATTCTGTACTATTGGGTGGTGAGTTGGACAGGCTCCTAATCCAGCTAACTGGTGTAAAGAGCTGCCTCGATGGAAGATGAGCTGGGACCTCTACTCAATGCTGAAAGATATAGCTCAGTAATGTACAAAGCAATATACAGGAGGTATATTTGCTGGTATGATGGACGTGTTTTTTTATCAAAGCCCATGAACGCCATTTGGCCCAACCTGACTGGTCCTGGATACTGTAGATTTCGCTTCAGAAGCCAACGGTAGCTCTAATGCGTCATCAATCAAAGGTCTCAAAGACGGTACTAATGAGGGGGTGTTTTTCCAAGCTCCAATCTGAAGAATCTTTGAAAAAGACTGACAAAATACAATAATCAGATTTCTGAGTCAATCAGTAACAATCAGGTCTATTCGGAGGCTTGCATAAGTTTCAGGCCCAAAATTGACCTATTCTGAATTAACAAATAGGTATATCAACCTTGCCCATGCCTAAGTGGCGTACTATGATTGTACATTTGTCAAGCTTAAATGGCGTAAAAAGCATATAGAGACCAAACATTTTTGTATCTTGCCTAAGTGGCGCATACTACACTTGTATAGATCCATACTGTTCATGCCTAAATGGTTTCAATACCTTGACAATTACATACATACCTCTGAAGTCTGAGGTTTATTGAATGACATGATAATCTAAAATCCAATCTTAAGACCAACATATTAAAATTGGGACACCCATGAAATAGCGAGGGTTTCCTTCTGTAAGTAACCTTCTGTCCCGAACCCTCTATTAACAAATCACTAACTTTGGGTAAAACTAGAGCCAATTTAATGAAAGGCTTAAATACATATACTGCTGCTGGAGTAGAGAAAAGGTCAAAAATAGGCTGATTGTTATTCTGAAACAATCAGAGTACCGTATCCTTTAATAGCTTCTAAATATCTAACGGAGGCTATACTACAGAAGACTAACCGGAGGGCACATTCAGTTGTTCTCACTGCTCCAGTCTTGAGTGAATGCATCTGCCCCACAGCATCCTGGGCTAGCATTTTTGGAATTAAAACGAACCAATTGGGAAGCAAACAGGTCGATCGTGTGCGATCCCCATCGAGCGTCTACCCAACGAAATACTGAGGGGTTAATGGACTAGTCGTCTGGATCGACAAAACGACTCAATGTAATCGCCTGCTCATTCTGAGATCGTGGAATCCATTGTGCGGAAATAACGATTTTGTTGGCCAAGCACAACTGGAAGAGATCAAAAGCCACAGCTTGTAGATGAGGCTTGGAGCTGCCAACTGAAACAATACGGGCTGCACTTTGATCTGTTTGCACCACAACTTTTCTGGCCTTGAATTGACTATAGCAAGGGTTGCTATAGGACGTAATAGATGGCCTTCAGTTCTGGCCGGTACTTCACGAGACCACGTGCCACGAACAACTATGCCACCGAATCAAAAGAGGCAGAATATCCACCAAAGGCTACCTCGCTGGCGTCCGTAAATATAGTCACGGTAAAGATATTCACGGGTGTTCGTATAGAATAATCGTTCAGTTGATCTAAAATTGGTGAACCAGAAACGAAGTTTTTCTAGGACCGGAGGGAAAAGCGTAATTAACTCATCCCAGCCAACCTGTCTGGATTCTATTGTAAAATACATCTGTCGCGTGAAGAAGCCACAAATTAGGCCAACAGCAAATGATATAAAGCTAAGATGGAACCCGCTATCCTGGCCAGGCAGCGGTAATTCAACCACTTATCTTGAATGACAGCGTCCACGAGGCTCTTGTTCTTGTTTAGTTTCTCATCAGGTATTTCAAACTGCACTTGTAGTTGTAGTAGCAGCAGCAGCAGTAACAGTAGTAGTAGTAGTAGTAGTAGTAGTAAGTTAGTTTACTAATTAAAATATAGGCAACCCGGCAAAGGGCTGAATTGCGTATTTGAAAATGTCAAGAAAACCTTATGATATACAATTGTAGCAACTTGCTTTGGAGCTTTATTTATTTTTCAGTACAGATGTTTTACAGTAGGGGGAAACTAACAAGCCCCGCTTTGGTTTCGGCCGCAGTTTCTGTTGACCAAACGGCCAACATCAACTCTAGCCTCAGCCAAGCGGGACGATCCTTACTCCACAAGAGCAGGGTCGAAAAGCGCTGATTTACAATTCACGTTTTCCTTTATCATTTGCAAACAAAAGAACTTACAACAAAAGGTCACCGCGTGCTCCGACAAAAGATTTATAAAACGAAACGTTTTGTAACGTGACACAATCATTATGATATATTTACATTAAAGTTATATTGGTATATTTACAATAAATTTACAAAAATTATGCTAAAAATATAAATGAGTTTGAATTATAAGAGAATCTTAAATGTTTACAATTATAGAATGAAACTCTGCTCAAGTAGTTCCTGGGGCTTAGGAGGGGCTTAAATACTTCAACACCTTTGTTGGCGAGGATACACATGGCTGGTATGAAGGAGCTTCTAAAACGGTCTGTGCGCATGTGCAGTAAGTTGTAAACTCGCTGGTGCCTTGTGTTATAGGCAGCGCTGTGCTTCGCAAGAATTAGGCGATTCAGTTCATGTGAGAACGGCTTGAGATTTTATTAAATAGTCGGTCGCATAACGGACAGCCCCTCTTTCGTGGAGGGTGAATAAGCCACACCTCTCAAGTTATAACTTAGAGTAGGAAACACGATCGACAAAGCTTTTTTTGCACCTTCTCAATATCATCGTTAAGGTAGGCGGGCAAAGCGTGATGGAATACGGGTGAAGCGTGTTCGAGGACTGAACGGATGGTGGTACAATAAAATTTAATGATGTCAATAACTGGAACGCGGGCTCTTTTTAAAATGGCGATAAAGTAAAGCCGCTTGTTTGCTTTCTTAATGGATTCGCTTGTGGTTATCCTACTTCAGTTTGTTAGAAAGCGTCATACCTAAGATCTTAGTTCTATCTACAGTCTCTAGAACTTTGCCATTGACCTTCAGGGGGGTGAAATCGTGTTTAGCCGTCTTGAAGTCGATTACAATGACTTTACATTTGTCGGTGCACGTGTTGAGCTGCATGTTATTTTCCTTGGACCAAGCTTCAACAAAGTTGACTGCGGATTGGGCCTTACCGGGAGAGTTGCGCTACACGAAGTCTGGCGCTGTCGTGTCGTCCACGTACTTCCATGTATGAAACTGGGGGATCCTGAGATCGTTAATTATTAAGAGGAAGAGCAACGGTCTTAGTTTGCTCCCCTGTGGTACCCCTGCTGGAACAGGACCCCATTCCGAGAAACAGTCCGCCGAGGATGGTATTAATGACGAAACCGACCCATTCCCCTATCTGCATAGGTCCCCGGTTAGATTTCTCCTCGTTACACAAAAACCCGGAAGACACTAGATCTTGTTGTTGAATAGAGTTACGGCCAGAGCCGAAATCTTGTCCGGCTGGCTAGTAAACCCGAACTGTAATGGCCCAAAGAGCGCCAGTTCTTAACTAAAGGTCGCATGAGCTTTAATAGTGAAGCAGTAACACGCGCTACTCAACCCAAATGGTAAAACACTGAACGTGAAATGTCTATAAATACCATTGAACTCCCAAGCAAAGCCTAAATACTTGTGGTGGTCCCAATAAATATCTACGTGATGGTAACCGGATTTAGATCAAAGGTGAAATACCAACTATTTTCTTCAACAACTTGTGAAAGAGAGCGAAAATCTTCGTATTCAAACTTAGTTTTAACAAGAAACTGTGTAGAGGCCCCAAGCGTAATAACTGGCTCCAAGCGTAATAATGGCTTCAAGCGTAATAAGGGCGGCTCCAAGCGTATTAATGGCTCCAAGCGTAATAAGGGTGGCTCCAAGCGTAATAAGGGTGGTTCCAAATGTAATAACTAAAACAACTTAGTAAAATTTTTCATGAAACAAAT
>JAOBRD020416501.1:0-19008 GCA_027575215.2 Hydrozoanthus sils | reverse complement strand
ATGATGATGATAATAATAATAATAATAATAATAATAATAATAATAATAATTTTAATAATAATAATAATAACAATAATAACAATAATGATAATAATAATAATAATAATAATAATAATGGTAATAATGAATTTAATAATAAAAATGATAATAGTAGTAATAACAATAATAATAACATGGTAATATAATAATGATGATTATAGTATTGATAATAACAACATTAAAAAAACACGAAAAAAAGAAGATATATTGTAATTATAGTTGTTGTTATTGTTGTTGTGGTTGTTGGTTTACTGTACTTCTTATTACCAACTGCTTCCTTCACAAACGTTTATTGCAATATATTTGTTTACAGAGTGTCCAAAACATGAATACAGCTATTCCTGCTACCTATACATTCCAATCAAAAGGTAGGTACTCAGTAGATAATAAACTTAATATCTAATAAAGAAAAACTGAGAAAAAACTTGACGTATGTACAGAAGAACAAAAAATGGTCCGTTAAATTTTGCTAAGCATCTCAGACTGCAGAAAGTTTTTCAGTAAGAATTGAATTAAAAAACAATGCTTGTCGTTTTAGCTCTCCACTCAGTGGTAAATAGAGGGCGCACGGAGACACGAATTTTGTCTTCAAGTGTTGAAAAAATATCTCACGAGTGAGCGCATTTTCAACACGAGAAGATAAAATTAGTATCTCCAAACGGCCATGTAATTTTGTTTTTATCACATACTTATAGAGATTCTACATGTTTCTCACAATCATCAACGAAGTAGATTGACAAGTTGTTTTAATGGCGGGAAAAGTTTCATATCAGTCACACGTGGTGATATGGAAATCG
Organism: Hydrozoanthus sils; assembly: GCA_027575215.2. Taxonomy (NCBI): domain Eukaryota; kingdom Metazoa; phylum Cnidaria; class Anthozoa; order Zoantharia; family Hydrozoanthidae; genus Hydrozoanthus; species Hydrozoanthus sils. Next base: position 18,172 of record JAOBRD020416501.1, on the reverse strand, counting down.
TGCGTTCTGATTGGCTGTTTTTGCTATCACCATGTGTGATTGATATGGATGGCTGATACACTCTATATTTCACCAATCTACTCTGTAAATATCGAACTAATGTGATATTTATCATTTTCCGAAGAATGCTGCTGCTTTGTTCTATTGGATATTAAAGCTTGTTTTCCTCTCTTTTCAAAAAGCAATAGCCGGCCTTGCCGGGAATTGAAATAATCATTTCCCCCTCCCAAAACCCTTCCGAACTTTCCTCTTTCTCTGCTCTGTCGTCCTAGATGTTAGGATGCGTCATATAACCAAATTCGCCGGACGAAATAGGATCACAATATGAGCTTGCGCAGTTTAGCTTCCAATCCAATCTCGTTCCCAGAGCCCGCGTTCCTTATGGCAGCGCCAACCATAAGGAACGCGGGTTCTGGGAACGAAAACAGAAAGAGCTTTTATAGCTGTGTGATAGCTGATAAATGATAAATAAACACTTGAAATACAGGACCCAGTTGTTCAGAGGCCGATTAGCACTAACCCAGAGTTAAATTATTAACCTACATTATTGTTGCCAACCTTACAAAAACTGATTTGAGCTGTAATTTTGGAAATGACAAGTTTTTTCGTCGAAAATCTAAACAGTATTTTACAAAAACCGTAAACCTTTCCTTACACCCATATTTCAATTGATTGTTTTTATGCCATTGCATTTGGTATCATATTTGCTCGTGTGCTTTGTCTAACTATTTTTACGCCATTGTATTTTTGGTGTCTTTTGTTGATGTGTGTTCAAAGATCTTATGTTATTTTCTATAGAAACGTGCAGCAATTATCGTCCCTGGAGAAGAATGAACAAACACTATGATGAGAGTTGTTTAGGTAAATGGAAAATTGGTGTGCTGTTTGACTCTATTATAGTTTCAGAATGAGCTTTTTGGGAGGAGTAGTTGGGAGGGATAGGAATCGAATGCAAGAAGTGTCCGGCCGCGGCCTGTGACAAGGGGGACACAGAGAGGCCCCACAAGCTAGCTAGGCAATTTGATAGATCTTCGATTAATGTGTGATATCATCATTAGGTGTAATAAAGCCTTTATTGTGAGTATATCGAGAAGTATTGCACATTTTTCAAACATGTACCGTTAGAACTCAAAAATGACCAAAAACCAAAATTCGTTTTCGCACGCTCAATTAACTTGATTGAATATGTAGAAAATTTTGTTTTACAAAACAAAATATTTTCAAACATGACATCGCAGTGGTAACGTTTAAAGAAACCTTTTGGTCGTCTTCGGGTGAACAGCGACTCTTGAGTGAAACTTTAGCGCCTGGTTAAGATATAACCATTCCCTTAGGATCTTCACTGCGCATGTTTTGTTGCAGTGGTATTTTCTAACAAAGAAATCGATATGTAAATAGTTTTTTTAAAAATTTCAAATGACCGTTTCCTAATTTCTTGCTGAAGCCGATAAATGGTTAAGAGGTTGATTGACGGACTGATTGATTGGTTGATTGATTGATTAATTGATTGATTGACTGATTGATTGATTGATTGGTTATTGATTGACTTATTGTTTTATTGGTTGATTGATTGATTGACTGACTAATTGATTGGTTAATTGACTTATTGTTTTATTTGTTGATTAATTGACTGATTGATTGATTTGCTGATTGCTTGATTGATTGTTTGGTTTATTAATTGGTTCGTTGATTGATTGATTGACTGACTGACTGACTGATTGATTATTTCATTGTTTGGTTGATTGACTTATGACTATTGTATTATTGTATTATATTGTATTGACTAACAACGGCCAATATCCTATTCTAGAATGTTGCCCTCAAGATGGCGATTTGTTCCAGAACATAATAGAGAGGTACTGCTTGAAAGAAGAAGTTTGTGACATGCTCAACACCACAACTAACAAAAACTGGAAGAACCTTTTAACTGTAATGCGTCAAGACAAGATGATAGCACAGCTGGAAAACAACAGAACAGTACAGAACCCAGCTTCGGTTACAATTGACAAGCTTGTAGCATTGGAGCCCAAGCTGATATTCGCCGCCTTTAAATCAATGCTGAAAGAAATCGAACGGACTGACATTGTACATGCTATGGAACACCATCACTTTAGCTGCGATACGTGCAGACGAAACATCTTCGACAAACCCAAGCTTTGTGTTTGTCAGTTAACCTAACTGAGGGGGTACTCAAGGGGCGTCTCCTATGTGGCTTGACTTCTATCCCTCCCTTCCCCTACAAAGATGCTTCGGGAACTTTTGTTTTTCAAATACGTTTTGAGTCTGCATTATTTGTGGTTTCCGAAAGTTTTATAAACTGAGCTTATTCATATCAAACGCGAATTCAACGTGTACATGCAGGAATTGAAAACGATGTACAATAAACATTCAGTGGGAAATCCTTTTTTTTTATCTTAGCTGTGCTTTGAAAAAGCTTTCGCATTGAAAATAAGCTTCATTGTGTTCCGGATTCAAGGAGTAAAAGAAAATGTTTCTGACCGCCAGGTTCGCGGACATTACAAATCATTTTATTCGTTTCCAGATCTTCAGGATAATCGACTTTCTCGCTTAAATCGTTTACATTTTTAACCGATTTATCAATCGAGCTTTTAGATAAAAACTAAATTTCTATGATTAGTTTTTTTATAAATCTTCAAATTTCTATATTTTGTCTAGTTTGTATGGCTTCAACTCGCTGCTCGCCTATTCTTTTTCAATGATGTATAAACAAGTCCCTCTTTTCTGTCTTCTTTGTTACCAAAATGTATTTCAAAATGTATATGTATATGTCTGGTCCAGTTCTACATTGTTTAACTCCGTTTAGCAGCCAATAAACTTGACAAATAGAAGTCGACGGTACACTTGACGATGTAATGCCTGTAGTGTTTCAATGTTCAAAAAACTTTTTCGCGGGGGAGGGGGGTGATTAGAGTTAGAGACCACACGAGGTCTTAATGTTTTCAACAATCTCATTCTGAGGAGAGGAGCTAGGATTCGCAAATTTATGTGGTGTCCACGTCCCTAAAATTTATTGTTATTGATCAAATATCTGCCCCTTGATGTATGTACGTGTATAAGGTTGCTTGATTTCCATTATGCTAATATGATTTATATCATTATGCCGATTTTTTAATGTAGTCAACAATTTAGTGCCAAAAGATTTCCGAACATTTCCGAATATCTCTCAAAATATTTTCCGAGAATTTTAAAAATCATTAAGATCCAAAAACATTTTTAAACCTTTTCAAAGATTTCCTAATGTTTAGAGAGATTGAAAAGGTTTTTTAAACTCGGAAAGAAATGGAATAAATTAGTTAAGCAACTCTACACGCTTTTTTATAAGAACAAGTAAATTTGGCCGAGACTCAATGTTCTTATCTTGTTGGCGATTTGTGCCTCAAATTGTTCATTAATTGCTCCTATTTCTACGTGCTTTAAATCGAAAAGGTATTGCAATGGATGTCGAACCACTCAAGACGGACACCCAGATAAGAAGGACATCTCTGTAAAACGGACACCAAATTTTGGTCTCTACCGTTTTCTCATGCAGTTATTTACTGTATCTTAAGTCTCTACAAGACGGACACCTTTCTAAGACGGGCAGTTAAGGTAGGTCCCGAAGGTGTCCGTCTTAGAGAGGTTTGACTGTATATGTATTGAAAAACGAATGTGACCAATTTATCCCCGCGGATTTATCGTGGATTTCCCCGAGATCATAAACTACGAAGAATTTCTTATTCATTCTTTAATGTTCTGTTAAAGATCGAAGTTCAGTAATGTGTTTAAAAAAAATAGCTATCAAGCCCGAGCCTCAACTTTTTCTTATAGAATAAAGCGTGTAGTACTCATCTTATTTATGTGTAATAAGGTAGCCGGAAATATTATACGTATTGCCGGTAGGGTTGAAAACATTGTAACCAAACAAACGATGCAGAACTAGACCAGCCTGGCTTCTTTTATTTGAAACGGCCATCAGCCATATTTTCTCTTTTGTTGAATTCGTTTAAAAACTTTCTTGCCGTTTTGGTTTGTATGGTTGCGTAGAAAATCAAAAAAATGGAAAGTGATTCAAGAATTAGATTAACATTCTTTAAAAGTAGTTTTAAAAGTTGCGCTGAGGTTTGACACTGGACACCATTATTATTCAAAGTCATCAAATAAACTCATCTTGAGAAGGAAACGAGGAAAGCGTTAGCACCTTAAAAACCGAAAAAAATTCACCCCAAATCGAAAAGCCGCAAAAATCCAAAAACCGCATAAAAACATCAAACCCGAAAGTATACGCTTTCGAGTTTTTAAATCCGAAAAACCGACAGCTTTTCTTTGCCCTAAACCAGAGACCGATTGCTAAATAAAGGAAAAACCGCAAACCAAAACCGAACAAAACCGAAAAACCGCAGTTTTTTGAAGCGAAAATCGAAAAACCACTCCAAAAGATGTTCGAAACCACAAAAAACGAAAATATTAAAACCTCCGAAAAGTCAACTCTCTACACTCACTTTCGTTGTGATTAAAATTCCTTGTAAAATTAAGTGACACATCTAAAACATACTCGAGATTCCCACTGGACAGCGCTCTTTAGTACCAACACACCACAAAGTGTAGAAGACACAATATCATTGTCAGTTCAGAAGTCTTTAATATTGAGTATAGCTGGCTGTTTATCACCTGAACACCTCCCTTGACACTAAAACAGGATGGTTAATTCGTCTTCGAGAACAAAAGTTGACAAAAAATTACCTGGACAAATTCATTGCTCATGGTGAAACTATAGTTTTCGTCCCTTTCTCGTTTCACCGCGAACGACGCAATTCGATATGAAGAAGTTTTCTCGTTCTGTCTTTCAATTTGTCAATTTGAAATTAAAACAGTAATGATTTAAGAACACAATAAAACTTGTAACTTAAATGTAATTTCGAATAAAAATTATAAAAATGTTCAGTAAGTAGCAGATATTAAAATATAAAACTCAAAGATACACAAGTTATGGACATTGAAAGTAAATTGCATCATGGCGAACAAAACGTATAAACATACCATCCTTTCAAAACTCCAGCGAGGGACACGAACGTATATATGTATATATATGAAAAACGCACTTTGTATGGAGCATAGTTCACAATTATGCATTCAAAAATATGAAATACTCGCAAAACTGTGTGTTTTTAATCCTTCGTTATAATTAATGTAAATACAAAATCATATTTTTTTAGAACCGTATTCTACGACGTTTTCACATCAGCTAGTTGTGTTCTTTGTACGTTGAGAAAGAAAACGGGCTAAAATAGAGGGGAACATGGCATTGCTCACTTGTATCCTGAATGACAAATTCCACCTAAAACAGAAATATAGATAAATATATATTTAAAATATATAAGAAAAAATCTAGAAAATTTATTGGAACCTTGTTATACATTTATAAGCAAACAACAATGTATAATAAACAGAAAAGAAAACATGTTGCCGCATATGGGTTTTGAACCCGCGTCCCCCGTATCACTGATTGTAACTACACTACCGCGACAGCCATGTTTACTACATATCTATCTTACGGTGTGTTGATCTTAACGTGGGTTTTCCCGGGCAGTTTTTCTTTCAGAGGTCGAATGGCAAAGCCTATAACTCCATAATTATAAGCAAATAATAATTATTTTCTTGCATTTTTCATTAAATATCAGACACAGCAAATTGCACAAAAAACAATCGCACAAAAACTTGTCTTCAAAAAATGAAGAGATTTTTATATAATATATCAATTAATAATTCTCTTCCAGAAGCCAAAAACTTTAATTAACCAGGGCTTGAAATAAATATCGGGCTTGCTGCAGGCGCTGGACACATTTTGTCCGGTCAAACAGGATTTTGCTCGAACTTACGCTTTTTTTGGCCGGACCAATTTAATCCATCTCAACTAGTTTCAATTGTTCTATTGAAGTAAGAGGGTGGCCTGATTCATTAGACTCTCACTCTAGGTGATTTTTTTCGCCCTTGCCGGCACAAGATGCTATGAAGGTTATTCGGGGCATGCGAAAAGCACAGCTGACAACTGGAAAGTTTTGCAACTATAATTTCCAAAAGTCCGTCTAGTTTAATACCATTTCCTTTACGGAGCCATGACAAGATTGAATAACTTTCATTATGTCTCAAAATTGAATTTTCTTTTAAAGCGTTGATTTGTCCGGGCAATGTTTGGATTTGTTCGGACATTTCTCGGAATTGTCCGGACAATGCTCGGTTCTTACCGGACATTGTCCGTTGACCGGCCGTTATTTCAAGCGCTTTTAAACTAACAGATGTATCAATCCTGAAACAAATCTAGCTATTCCATCAAAGAAGGTTTAACTCAATTTTTACTCCAAACATTTTAACCAGTAAATAGAATTATAGACCTGCAAGCATGCTTTGAGTTTATAAAGCAGCCAAAAATGAGCAAAATCTTCCCCAATTAAGTGATGAGGTTTCTAAAACCCAAGATTTCTGTAAATATTCAAAATTTTTCGAAATACAAAGAGATGAATTAATTTCTCCTTCACCCATCCCAGTGCTAGTCCTAGAAAAAATTGATCTAAGAATTCCATAAAGGGCGGCAATTTACTAATTTATAGTGTCATATTACTTTTCCTTCATTGGTTCAACTTTACATTTATAACTGAATGCTCTCTTGAAATGGCTAGCAATTAAGGGAGAGAAATTATAAAACAACAAGAAACAACTAAAGTATGTAATAACACTGATTTTTTTTTTAAAAAAATGAGTCGCCCTTGATGAACATAGCTAGTAGCTAGATTAAGAATCTCTTGACAGAAATTTGCCGCTGTAAATTATATCTCTTTATATTAAGCCAAGCAGGTTCAAGCAGATTCTTAAATTAATGTGAGTTACTGAATTCAGAAAATACAACTTTGACACAGTATGACAATTGTGATTATATGTTTATAGTTACAGCTGCAAATTTTGTTCATGTTTATTTGTTTAGAGTTAATGTTGTAAATCATTGCAAGTTGATTTTTTATTTTTTGATAGAACTAAACTAAGTGATAGTTATAAAAACGGTTAGTCTAAAACAACCTATGATTAGATCATTTAATAAAACGTTTTAATATTCCCTTAATGTTAATCACAAACTAAATGAGTTCACAACCAAAATTTACGATTTGGCAATCTAATTTTCCCCAGTCACTATAACAACTACCCCTTAATTTTTTGCCAGACTGCACAAAATGTGGGTTGGCAGGTGTTTACTGCATTTTGAGTATATATACAACTTAAAAACAGTGGAAATCAAATTTAGTCAGTACCAAATATGAAACCAATATCTGATTTCAGAGGGTCTTTTGATCATACTGTCAATTTTAAAAATGAAGTTTAAATGACAGTTCAAAATGCTCACAAACTTACTGTAGAGTTGAAACATTTAAATTATTGCTTAGTATTTAAAGTGTAATTTTCCTTATGATATTAAGACTGAGGCTCTGAAAATGATTGGATGCTAGATGAAAATGGTAGGAGCTGAGAAAAATGAAATGCCCATTAAACCATTTCAGTGGCCTAGCCAGAGCACTAAATGTTTGCTAGCCTAAATGTAAAACATTGTCATAGTTAAACTAATTTTACATGATTAGCATAAACAAGTGTTCCCCAAAACAGATCAGACTTACCTCAATTCGAGGGTAAAAGAAATTTTCAATACTGTTTGCAGTGAAGTAGGCCTCAGTGTCGAACCTCATCAAGTATCGGCCTGGTACAAACAGATCCTGGGAGAGGAGCTGTGTTACACGACCCTCATTGTTTGTAATCCTGCATAAAAATAAAGGCTTATTTGAGTTCACAACCAAAATTTACGATTTGGCAATCTATTTTTATTCATTTTGTTTGTTTACAATTTATTCGCTACAAGATTTAACAGAGCAAGAGTAAAGGTAATAGAAACCATAGAGCAGAATATTCCCCTCAAACTAGGCCAGGCTCCTTTGATCAATAGGACAAGTTAAAAAAGTGCAAAGTTTCAAAGGTTCAAGTGTCCTTGTGAAGTGCACCAAAAAATGAAATAAATTTTTGGTCTCGAAAGTTGATTTTAATATTTTTAAAAGTAAAATTTTGAGGCTTTTCTTGAAAAAGGTAGTACACTTAAGGGCGTGAACAGAAGAGGGGAGAAAGTTTCAAAAAGAGCGATATTTCTTAAAAAGTAAGGGTCCCAAAAGTATTTGTTTTAGCCAGCTGAAACTTTAGTTCATTTAAATTGGCAATCATTCCCTTGCTGAGTTTCTTAAACTGAGCTATGGATGTGGAGCTAAACCCTTTCTAAAAAAACCTTTCCCAAACTTGTGACATTTAATTAATGTTAAGCATGTGAATATCTTTGACCCACTTAACCCGTCACCAACAGAATAAACAGAAATTGGTACTTAGAGTCATTTATACAAGTGGGTCAATTGAGGTACACACAACACAGAGTTCTGGGTGGGGGGTCATGCATGCTAACTGCCAAACTGCTCCTCCAGAAATTGGAGAAGTATTCTAGGTTTAAAAATATTCTAGGTTTAAAAATATTGTTTAAAATCAACTTTTGTTGAACTAGGAATTCTTTCTAAACTTCAATTGATCAGTTGGAAGATATTTTAAAACTTTAACTCAGAACGAATCTCACCTCCCCCCATCAATATTGACAGGCCTGTACTATACTGCTTTCCTGGGATATTGTGAATTATGGGAACCAATCAGAGCTCATGCGAAAAGATATTGCAAGTGGTTGCTTTATGGTAAGTGCTAAAAAACAATCTTGGTCAAGTTATTACCATCTTGAAGAATGTAAAATCATGGTCAAACACATCTAGGGCATTAACAGGAAAAGGGGTCATTCTATCATTTGGCAAAATCTAGCTGACTGAGTGTTTTTGCACATGCAACAATTAAAATCCTCATAATACTCAATGCTGGAAATTCTGAAATCCTATTACATAGACTAACTAATCTGCAAAATGCTTGGCAATTAAAATTTGCTAATTAATTAGAATTAAGACTTTCAAGACTTGACTTGAACTTAAGAAAAAGCTGACTGACAGGTTACTGAATTGGCTTTAGTTTCACTCTAATTTCATGCTGTATTTCTATGCTGGTTTAATCTTTTTTTTTTCACTGACCATACACATAATAGGAAAGCACTTCAAATTAAGCTTAAATGATAGACTAGAGAGATTGAATCCAGCAAAAATAGTGCCCGCATGAAATGCCGTAAGCTGAGTTTTGTCACAGAAAATTTGACTATCTCGAATTTTTGGCTTTTGTGCAGGTCTGTATTATCAGTGCCGTTTTTTTTATCTAATTTCTTCCCAATTATTGCTTAATTCACAACTCACCCTTTAATTGATCCAATCCTTTGACAGAGGCATTTGACTCCTGTTACTTCCACGAAACCCTTTTTCTGTTAATTAATTGTCTACACGTGCTTAAGTTTAAACTCTTTCAGTCCCAGTTGTATTGGTAAATTCTCCCAACTAGAGCCTTGGAATACTTTACTTACTAGTTTGGGAGAATTTCACTTTTCATCTTCAGCAACTCACCTTGTTTGTTCAATTCTCATTTTCTCAGTACCAATTGTCTTATTTTGTATGTGTTAATATGTAGGGAGAAATTAGATGTTGATATCTGATTGGGACTAAAAGGATTAATTTCAATGACACTAAAATATTACCCTGAGGCTAACAGTTTCCATGCTGAGCTTGAATTTTCTTTTGAGAACAGTTGTACATGAAGGCTTTTGGCTGGGGATCCTGTGGCTGTATCCAGAGCATGTACTGTTATTGGATTTCTGCTGGTTGAACTTGGAGGGCCTGTGCTAGGCTAATGAAAAAAATAGTCTTCTTAAAGCCTCAGTCAAAGATACAAAAATTACAACCAGCTAATCAATGCCAATAAAGCAAAAACCCTCCCCCCCCATACCCTCCCCCTTCACCACTCCCCTTGGACATGTTTTACATTTATTTATTGACACAACCTACTTAAAAAATAAAATTTTAATTTCTAAAGGCCAAACATAATTTAGTTTCTCCAGTTGTAGAGTAAGTATGGCTATTAAAACACAAAAGGAAAAAACTATTACAAATAATGTGTAGTTCAATTTGAATTTTTCTAACGATTAATTTGGATTAATCGGGGTGATTGACTCTTAGAGAAAGGGCAAACAAAAGAAGCTGCCTATTAATTTTTTTATGGAGGGAAATCTGGCTGGCACTAACATAAAGTTTATGTTTCTTTAAAAATATGGTTAGTATTAATTAAATTTTGTTGGCTGCCAGGCTGTTGCTCTTGAGTCCCTAATAATTATACATAAACAAAATTATAATATTTTTGAGAAAAAAATTAACTTTTTCATTATTATATTATCATGTCAGTCTGCCACTTATAGGCCTGTACCCAGGAATTTTCTGGGGTGGTGCAACCAAAAATTTTTGGCACAATGCAAGAAACACTGACAGTTTCAGATCTAAAATGATATTGAATTTTTAAAATTTTTCCACTCTATACTATTACTTTGCCCTGTACTAGCTATATCTCAGGGACTCCATTCAACTATTTTCATAATCACACTTGTCACATCATTGGCCACTGCCATTATTTTATCAGAACAAGAATTTGTGTGACTAGTCCAAATTACTTATCGGTAAAAACTGCTCCAGATTACAAAATGCAAAATAATCCTGGCCAAATTTGGCAACCCAAAACAATCAAGCCAAAATTTCAGACCCAAAAAATCCCAACCCCCCTTCCCAGCATAAAAATAGTTGAGGGCCCCCTGGGAGCTATATATTAAATAAAATTCTGAAGATTTTTCTAGGGACAACTCATTTCAGTATTTCCATGTACCTAAAATTAACTTTTGAGGACTTCAAATTCAAGAGGTTTCCTGGTTTTTCAATAACAATGGGAGCCACGTAATATAAGCAATTATTAAAAATATATATTTAACAATTACCTTCATCACTTGTCTTGTTGTGCCTGTATCAACTGGCACTAGGGCAAAAGTCTTGTTTTGATCACCTGCCATAACAACTAAAGGTTGATTTCCAGCTGAACTTGTTTGTGACACAACAGTAAACGACTGTTTCCCTTGGCAGCCTTGTAACGAGGTAGCTGTACTTGCATTTACATACTCAGTGCTTCCTGAATTAGCACGTAATGATATTGCATTGCTGCTGATAGAAGTGAGTGTTGAAGAATTTACTTGTAATGCAGTAGCTAAGGGTGATAGCTCTGATTTTTCCTCACAACCCTGGGCGGTTTTTGGCAACAATGGGGGTAACGTGACCATTGTGGGTCTCGTCAAACTAACCTGACCTTTCTGTGTTGCATTACTTGCTGGACATGTTGCACTCAGAAAGTTATTTGCAGTTGCAAGGCTTTTAGTGACTGATATTGAATCAGTTGCACTGGCCAAGTTATTCTGAGTTAAAACAACATTATTCTGCTGTTGGATAGAAGACACAGCACTAGGCATAGTATCTTTGAGTATTGTTTCAAGCAGACTTATTGGAGTAATACGAATGCACTGATTGGTGTAAACAAATGACAGTTTGGCTGCCTTTGATATTGTAGCCATCATCTCTCCCAAAGTGTTATGACCGACAGATACAGCTTCATACCAAACAGCTTCAGTATCTTCAACTGATTTTCTGGGCTTTTGCCAAAGCCAAGGGTTCTGTGGGTTCATTTTGGAAAGATATTTCTCAAACGACGCAACGGGACACCTTGGATGTCCTGTTAAGGAAATCAAAAATTTATCTGCAGTTAGAACAAATGCAAAACTAATGGTATGGAGTAAGGAAATAACCTTAGGAACTTGACTGATAAGGGGGGAGGAGAGGTGAAAGGGAGGGGGGGTGAGCTAGGTCTGCCCCCTTAGTGTTTTAACAAAAACTTGTAGAAAAATTGAATGGTGTTTTAATTTTCAATGTATGTTTGAAATACTGTATTTTTCCCCCAAGAAACTTGTTCTAGAGACACTCAACTCTATACCAAACGATTCTGGTTGATCCAGCCATGGCCCAACCAACTTTTTAATTTGGTCACATTTTTTTATATTTAAATAAGAAGTTCTGAGCTTTATAACTTCAAATGTGTATATAACAAAAAGGCAGCATCTTCTAACAGGAAAATAGCAGCAAATTGCAACTGCTACAAGCACATGAAACTTCCACCTTTAGTAAGTGTCAGTTTTTTTTTTGGTTAGTGCATTTTCCTGGGAAGTGTGCCCTCTGACCCTGCAAGTTAGGCTATGCTCAATCTTGTCAGTTGGACCAACTCTCAACTGCTTCTGCCAGCCCTGCTACAATATTTCAGACTGCTTGTTATTTGCCTTTGATAATATTACTGTAATAATTTATGCATCTTTTTTGTAGTTTCTTTTTTTTTTCCTATGCAGGTATTACAAAAAACAGTACACAAAACAGAATACTATATTTTATGGATTGAAAATAAGGAGTTTTATTTCATTTAAGGAATTTATGTTTCTTAAGGGCAGTTAAGTTAACAGTAAATATTTTAGTCTCAGAAAAATCAAGCGGACAGGTAAAGACAAGCAAATAAAACAACAGTAATCAAAGAAATATCAATAAAACCCCGAGTGTGATGAATGGAAACTCAACAGGACTGTAACAATACAATAAAGGCCATAAAAATTGGAACTTAATTTGACCAGCAAGTTCGCTGCCGTGATTTCTGCCACATTTTACGGTTAAAATCTATGCAAGATGTCAACGCTTAATAAAAATATTTGATATATTCAATGTAACAAGCTTTCAATAAACATATACACACACACTCCTAACAAAACATATATGTAAAAATTTAATTTCTATACAGAAACCTGTAATCTCGAACATGACATTCTTTCCGGGAACGGGTGCATCTTCATCGCTTTTTCTACGGGGAAACACGCACTTGCGACCACCCATCGTCCCCAAGACAAAGCGGTCTCTCCTTAACTCTCTCAAACTCATTGACCCGTCGCATGTAGGTCTTCGATACAACATGTGCAAAACGTCAAAGAAAACTTTTCGCAGTAAACCCTCCGGAGAATTAGTGTCAAAAACTGGGCTGAAATATAATTTCAACAAATCTACCATACTAAAATGCTGCCTTCGGTTGATTTCAGCTTTTCCTCGCTTTTTTAACTCGATTATTTGGGCTCTATATGCACGGTTCGCGTCAGTAAATTCCACATCTGTCAAAATATCGATGTTGCGCCGAACACTTTGTAGATGTCGATTTATGCCAAACCGCATAGCATTTAGAGATGAGGTTGTATAAAAATCGCCATTCTTCTTTCTTGCCTCTACATAGAAAGTGCGAAGAATGGAATTAAGTTTTGATTTGCTGAAACTTTCAAACTCTAAGCTTTCTCCTTTCTCGGCAAGAAAATCGCGAAATAACTTCACTGAAGCTTTTGTGGAACGAATTGTATAAGCGTTGGTTTTTCCAGGGGTCAGCGCCTTGGAGTCATCTTCAGGAGACTCGGGGACACTTTTGCTATCATCTTCACTCGCATTTTCATTCAAACTACAAGAATCCTGGTCGTATTCGACGTCTGGAGGCTCATATTTAACTTTAACATCCCAGGTTTCGGCCGCCATGTTATAAGCCCGCTATTCAATAACACGAGGGCTTTATTCTTCTCGGACGGCTTTGTTTGATATCACGTGATCAGGCGATATCGTTTAACCCCCCGAGGCTTGTCAGTTATTTGTGATATTGCGGCGACCACAGCACGTTGTACCAATCACAAAGCATCATTTACTTACCACTGAAAGAACTGTTGTGTACAGTTTCCTTTCATTTGGCACTAATCACCGTTTATATGCTCTTCACTACGAATGCTTTCCGGTCAGAAGGTTATTTTCTTTGATTAAGCTGTGTTTAAGGCAATAAACTACAATAATAACTGTCGAACAACAGAAGTTAATATGTAAATAAGGTACTCGTGCGAATCTGATTTTCGGAGACTTTTGATATCAAATGCGACTTATAAGTACAGAGTAAAGTAACTTTGTTGTCGTCGCCGTAGGCAGGCTCGAAAAGCTGACCGGAAAATATTAAGTTCATTATCGGGCGTACTTAAACATCAATTTTTCTAACTTAAAAATACTTGTAGAGCTTGTCGCCACTCAAGCACTGGTGGACAGCATGCATAATGAAGTAAGTTTTCCTAAGTTGGCTGATCGAACATTAGGCTTTGCTATCGTCGGAGCTGATTATGAAACACATAAAACGATAAAAGCCTAAAAAAATTGCAGAAATTAAACAAATAATTTGCGTTTTAAAAGTTTTGTTGAAATTCACAAAGATAAACCAGACCCCTCGAGATTCAAGTGTGCCGTCGACTTTGGATTCAAATGAAACTCGAAGCCTTTAAGGTGAGTGTTACACGAGGCAATTTCTTGTGCAACTTGTATCGCAATGGCGTTAAAACCCCCTGCAATGGCTAAAATTGTTGCGAGACAAGTTGCAACAAAAGTAGAATCCAGTTCTTCTTTTTGCAACGATTGCAGCTACTTTCTTCAAGTTGCTGGAGCTTTAATTGCGCCGTGTAATACCCCTTCTACAATTTGTGTCGCAACGCCAGCGCAAGACAAGTTGCACCGGAAACTGCCTCGTGTAACATCACCTTTACGCCTTTTTAAAGGCAATGCGACAATAAATTAGATTGAGTCCAGTCCTTGTTATTTTCTAAAATTTTCATTTAATAACGGCCTAATAATGGTTATTAAACCAGCCTGCCTCGGCAGCGCAAACTATTGGGTAATATAACCACAGATCGAAGGGTGATGTGGATATTCGAAAATCATCAAGGCTATTGAGTTAAAGACTTATCCCCTGAAATAGAGAATTATATTGATACCGAATATGTTCTAGTATCTTAACAAGCGTTAAAATAAAGAACCTCATGCAGGTACACTAGTTAGAACCAGAATTTGAATAGAAACACCTGTTCGACGTAAACCAACTCATAGCTTGAGCTTGTAGGTACGTACACGTGTAAATTATACAAACCTTACCACAATTGTAGTAACGACAGTGCTTTAGAATGACCTGCTAAACAAAACAGGCTCTCGCAGAGCTATATTTAACATTATTCCCGTTTCTTTGCGCTTTCTTCGAGATCTCTGATTGTCCTTTCATCCGCTACGTATCATTATGCAGTATATTCTAAATAATTGGCCTTATTTTTGTAGCACATGATATATACATCTCTTAACACCTTAGTTATTTATCAATCTTAAGAATAGTTATTGAGAAGACGCAAAAACACCGGGTTTTTTTACGCTAGCTTTGATACGGTTACTTTTTTAAACCAAGTTTCTAACTAGACTTGCTAATTATGGTTGTTATTCGATTAAAAGACACGTTTTGTCAGTATGACTGGTGAGGTGCAAACGAACGGGCTAATATTTGACGAGCCTCTTCACCTAAAACGGAGAAAACTCAAATCTGCTTGGGGACAAGATTTTGTTTGTCTAATTTCCTTTTAGTTAATTCAAAAAACAATGCATGTTCAACTGGCAATAACTTTCGTTAACCTAAACGTTCGAAATGTTTAAAGTCGGTGCATGGGCGTATATTGCACTGTGACTTAAGAAGTTCTAAAAATAATCAAAAACTTTAGTTCGCCGGGTGAAAATTTGGGGCGCCGATTTTTCGAGCGTCAGACGTCGCCGTAAAACATAACAATGAACTAAACAAGGAAAAGATTTTAACCTTAATTATAAAGCACGGCTGTCGTCTACCCTCACTAAAGGGTACCGCAGTCATCGGTGTGTTAATATTGCATTGCTTTCCGGTGCAGAGCCGGTGTCACAGCGGATTTGGTCCCCCGCTGATTTGGTCCTCCCGGGCCAAATCCGCTAGCATATTTTGTCCCCCGGGGACCAAATCCGCTAGCGGATTCGGTCTCCCCTCCGCGGATTTGGTTCCCCTTCTGCGAAAGCTTCAAAACTCGAAATAAGGCTGCTACAAATCACAATTGTGAACCAACCAAATCAAAATTTTGAAATAGAACAAGCAAATATTCTTTTTGTTATGTTATCGGTTTTTACAGCCTGTTGAAACTTGAATTCAGTGTCAGTATATATTGTTTTTATTCTGGAATTGTTGATCGTCCAATAGTTGTCGTAATAGTTGTTGTAATAGTTGTTGATCGTCCAATAGTTGTCGTATTCTTGTTGGTCCATTTCATCTTGGGTGAGAAGTGCAATGACTCGCGTGCAACTACAAAAATGTCAATAATCAGTATAAACACAAACTCTTAAAAACGAGTAACTTCTTGGACTTTTAAGAGGTTTAAGCAATCGTCTCACTTTTCCTTAACGTACATGCAAATTTTGTTTCCATTGAACTTGCAACATTGTCTTTCTCACTTATGAAACGCCGACGCTTCAAACTAAAAGCACGCGTCGTCATTCTCAAACACAATTGACATTAATTGCATTGTTATCCAAACAGGAAAGGTGCAAGCTAAGACTGACTGCAAATTTTTAGAAAAATTTTGACCGTTTGTGTTAAAATTAAAGCTTCTCGTTTTATAAAATAATTCTTCCAAAAACCAGATATAAAGATGCTCACGGATTCAGTTCACAAAGTGCATTATTTATCCTAAAATAGCCTCACGGTAAATTTTAGTTAGCAAGATTTATCAATTCATCCTTTCAGCTTTTAGTAGCGCCTTTTAGTGTCTTTCAATTATTTTCTTACAAAGTTATTCACATTTCTCACCCAAGATGAAATAGACTAACAAGAATAACAAGCTAGGGAGAACACAAAATAAACGCTCTTAACTCGAAAACCGCGTTCTTACTATTACTTCTTTTATAATCGCACTATGCAAATGCCTTTTCATCAATTAAGTATAGTTGCTACCTAAATTTTAAAAGTTTAACATGCACTTGCTAGCCTTACCTTCAACTAAATTTCACACAAACATTAATTAAAAATTTTATATTTCGTCCTTCATAACAATTCCTTGTTAGACTTTGCAGAACAAAATTGTAAAAAATTGCCACAACATTTAAAAACTCACTGACAAATATAGGCGTATTTTAATCAAAGCTTGATAAACACAAAAGAATTCGTCATGTTCTGCCGCATGCAGAGGTACTCAGATTCATACTCACGGGAAGCAGTAAGGGCAATGCATATAACCCCGTTACAGTTAAAACTCAGTTGTGGAAATTTTTTTCTGGGGGGGGGACCAAATCAGCGAAGGGGGGACGGAATCTGCTAGCGGATTTGGT
Organism: Hydrozoanthus sils; assembly: GCA_027575215.2. NCBI lineage: Eukaryota > Metazoa > Cnidaria > Anthozoa > Zoantharia > Hydrozoanthidae > Hydrozoanthus > Hydrozoanthus sils. The sequence continues at coordinate 890 of JAOBRD020416501.1, read as the reverse complement.
CCGGGGGGACGGAATCCGCTAGCGGATTTGGTCCGAGGGGACCGAATCCGCGGGGGAACCAAATCCACTGTTACACCGGCTACAGACGGCGGAACGGTTTATTGGCCTTGCCGCACCTTCGGCTCTCGTTACGTTGACTATGCGCAAGCTTAGCGCCCAAAAATATTCTCCGATGGGCGAGGAATGAGGGTTTGCCTTGAGATTACAACCCGCCTTCCATGCATAGATTCCTGGATCTGCGCCTGGGCGGTATTCAGTAATAATCTCAGTGCATTCACAATCATCGTTTAATTCGGGTAAAAACGGTGACGAACAGACTGCTCAGAAATACGTCGTCGTCAGTCGAACTACGTTTCACTAATCTATATAGAATACCAAGTGACACTATGGCCATGGGGACCTTAGGATAATTTTGTTAAAAGAAAGGTTATTTATCACTTTAGAACCTCCGAGAAAAAGAGCATTGTATTGAATGACCAAAATGAGTCCTGGATTTGTCTGGTCGATCTTATCTACAGAGGTTGGTTTTATGGAATTGCCTTGATAAGAAAACACGTGAAAAAGCTGTTTTAAGAAAGTTGTCAAGAGCAAAAGCACAGCTGAAGAGCTGAAGTGAAAAAAAGTTACTTGAGTATGTAAATTAAAATAAAACTCTTAGGCAATTAAATTTATTTAACGTTGATTGATATTAATGTTGATCTATTTAAGACCTAGATTGATTTAAAAAGTTGTAAAATTTTGTGTTAGTTTTGTTGTACTGACTCTTATTTCAACTCTCAGTGGAATTTTTAAATTAAACAGTTCAATATATACAAATTGCCATTAATGACCTGCGTTATCAAATGAAATATGTATATCTGTGCAGGTTTGTACATACGTACTCTCAGGTG
>JAOBRD020416395.1:0-10277 GCA_027575215.2 Hydrozoanthus sils | reverse complement strand
GTCTATTACTGTAGGCTCTCCTTTTCTACTGGCCCTGTTGTCTATTACTGTAGGCTGCCCTTTTCTACTGGCCCTGTCCAAATGAAGACCAGTATTATTTCCTTGAACAATTGAGAAGCTAAGTATTAACAATTGTTACTCCAAACCAAAACATTGAAGCTCAGTAGAATTTTAAAAAACTAAAAAATGCAGAAATAATTACATATGGTCAATTTTGTTAATTACTCTAGCTATGCAAGTACTGTAGGTAGGTCTAAGCTTGCAACCTATCTGTCGAAAGTGTGTAAGCCTGCACTGCTTAACAGTCTGCGATATTGCTTCATAAGAATGAATATGAGGCAATCGTGACAGCTGATGAGAAAATGTGTTCTGCTTCCCTTGGTGCGAGGCTTGATTGAATATCATGAAGAATTGCTCTCTTTCTGGGATGCTCAAGGTGCTTGTAAGTGCACTTGCCATACGTGGTACACTGAAAGGTATCGAGTGTCAGTTTCAAAACCAGTAATCGTGACTTGCATGAATACATCAAAGAGAAAGAACTTTCCAAAGCTTTTGCAAATGAGTTTATGTGAATAATGCCTTCACGAGCATATCAATATTCGTAATATAATCAATCATTTAATCAATGGTTGGACAAACATGGCAATTGTAATTTATGTAGCTTTAAGAAATAGGTACGCAACGCGTACATGGTCGGACATTAAAAGGTTACCGATTTTTGGCTTTGGCTTTGGCTTCGAATATCTTTATATCAACAAAAACTTTCATTTTGCAAAATCTGCTTTTAAGGTGAATTTTTTCAAAATTTGCACTTAAAAAGTGTTACATCAACAAGAAACAAATAAATAACAAATTAATAACTAACAAATTACGAGAAATAATCTGTGCGAGATTTCTGTTTTCATAGGAAAGAAACTACAACTAGATCTGTTAAATCAAGCTTGAAACCACAAACTTGTGTATTTATTATTGCGCACATCAACTGCAAAAACAAGTTGTTTCATTAAAGAACAACACCGTAGTTAAAACCCAAGTTCTTTATGTATTTCAAATTTATGTATTTGAAAAATGTATTGATTTCCATTACCGTCTGATCTTGATCTGTTTACAGCTTTTAGCGAATAAAAATTAGATATTTGTCTTGACTGCTAAATAAACAGGTTGCATGCTTCAATTGCTGCAAACAGTTCCCCATTTCAAACACGCAACACTCGTAATACACTAAATAAATTTTTAATACTAGGCTGTCATCGAAGTAAGGTGACGGTGTTTCAATCACAAAATGCTCAAAATTGTTCAGTTTATTTAAAATTCTGTTTTACTCGAGGTATTCTCAGTCATTCTCAAGATATTTTCAAAACTGCTTTGAGTTCGCAAGGTGGAGTTTTCGGCCTCTGTCGGTCGCAGTTCAGTTCTCCACTAACCTTTATACTGTCTATCCCTGCTCCGGAATCCATCCATCATGTAGTGTATCACAGAATTTGTTAAAAACAAGTTAAAAATCACCTCTTCTCCCGCAAAAGCTGGCAACTCAAGTGACATGTTGAGAAGTGTACAGAACATCCGTGGTTTTGCTGGCTGACGTCACCGACGTCCACCCAAACCACAACCAAAACCGCCGATATAGGGAGGACGTTATATAATGTCCTCCAATAAATGGTGCCATCACGCATTCAAACTAGGTTGGTTTTTATGTGTGCTGTTGAAAATATGGTCTTTTTTAGCGTTCCAATAAAGCTTTTTTAAAACTATTTATTTGCTAGTTTTTGCAAACTGACAATTGTCACAAAAATAATTAAAACATCTTTTGCAATTTTCTGTTGGCATTCATGTAGTGGATCTTCACTGTCCGGGTTATGTGTTGTAAATTGGTCTTTATAATTTGGAACACTAAGGTGCATTGTCATAAAACTTTCCTTTCCGCGATCTGAAAGTTTCTCTTTGCCGGGTCAAACTGGGAGAATTCAACATAGAGCTGTAGTTTTAAAATCCTTTATTGGGGTACTCGCACAATGACCGTACTCTCATGAATCAACTGAATAGATTACAATTTCTACTAGTATATGTACTTACAAAACTAAGGTGTTATATTACATTACATGACAGCAAGCATAAAGTTTGTTTTTCTGTAGACGTGATCCGTAGGTGGGTAAAGTTGTTGGGCCTTGTTTTACATATAGGAAATTCCACGAAAATATTGTAGTGATTTAGAAAGGAAAGATGACTGAACTTTCTGCATATTCTAACATTAACACCTTAGTTTTGTTAGACTTATAGCTAGCTCCACCAGCTAGCTATAAGTCTCAAGTCCCAGTTGGACAAACTTGCGAAGTTAGATGACGAAATTCTGGATGTGCTTAGCGAAAACAGCACAAAAACTGAGGATGATCTGGTCACGGAAATTGAGAGTGCCAGCGAATTTCAAGCTAACATCTACGAAACACTAACAGTATATCCAGCATCCTGAAAACAACAGTGCCACTGGACGCTACCCCACAAGTCAGTCCACAAGTCACTCCGCAGCTTGTAATTTCGCAGACCAAACAAGCACAGGTACCAGCCCACAGAAATCCATTCGAGTTCGCCTGCCAAAGGTAGAAGTTACAAATTCAGCGGCAAAATCTGTAAGTGGCAAGAGTTATGGGCCAGCAAAGGCTTGTATTGCAGGTTTTCCCCTGACCTCGGCCAATAACAAAGCAGCGCTAAACTTGTTAAAAGACCAGTTTGGGAAGCGCCCTGTAATCGTACGGGCACATATGGATGTGCTTCCAAAGCTTAAAGCTGTGACCAGTGTGCGTGATACGGCCCAGTTACTAGAAATGCACGATGCCGTCGAGACGCACTTCAGAGGGCTTTCGGCATTGGAAACGGGGGAGGAGAGCTACGCAGTGATAATAGTTCCAGCTATCCTCCAAAAATTGCCAGAATCGGATGCCTGGCTATAACTCAAGGAATGACGTACAATGAGCGGTTGATGTCAGAGGGGGAAAAATTATACCCACCCAAGCCGCAAGTTGTGCTGTAAATAGTGGTACAGGGGGAGGCTTCTTTTATAAACTGCCCAGGCCCTAGCTAAGGGAAAGGGAAGCACAAGGTTAAGGGTAATGTTTGACTCTGCGAGTCATAAATCATTTATTACGTCAAATGTTGTTAAGTCCCTGGGTTTGCAGGCTATAAGGAAGGAGGGACTTGCGGTCAGTACGTTCGGAAAGCGAAAAGGAATCTCAGGTCTGTTTTGTAGGAAGAGACAGTGAGCAGCCAGGCAGAATAGACAAAGACATCCACAAATTGTGGGATTTAGAAACACTTGGTATTAGAGAAAATAACGAGGTGTATCAGGAATTTGAGGATAGCATTAGCTTTAATGGTAATAGGTATTCAGTGAAGCTGCCATGGAAAGAAGGACACCCAGAGCTGCCAGACAACTACAGGCTTAGTCTTTCTCGCCTCAACAGCCAGGTGAAGAAAATGCGGCAAGAAGATAATTTACTACGGGAGTATAACAAAGTTATTGAAGAACAGTTACGCAAGGGTATTGTTGAGCCAGTGGCAGAGTTAGAGAACGCAGACAAGGTGCATTATAAACCGCATTTAGCAGTAATCAGGCGAGAACAGAAACGACTAAGTTGAGGGTGGTATATGATGCATCGGCAAACGAGGGACCAAGGGTGAGGCCGAAGAGCAAATCGTCCAGGGACAGTGCCAAAGGCGTGTCTTTGAACAATTGCCTTTTACGTAGGACCCGCACTTAACCCCCAATTGTTCGATATTTTAGTTCGGTTCAGAGAGAAATTTATTGTAATCTGTGCAGATATTGAAAAAGCATTCTTAAACATTGAGGTAGACATGCAAGACAGAGATTGCCTTAGATTCCTTTAGCTAGAAAACATTCACAAGGAAAATTCTAGAGTTATTGCGTACAGGTTCAAACGCTTGGTTTTTGGAGTTTGCATCAGCCAATTTTTGCTGAATGCCACACTGCGCCATCATCTTTCACAGTTTGTGAAGGAAGATCCAGAGTTTGTAAGTAAACTGAAGAAGGATTTCTTTGTTGATGATCTGTGTACAGGTGAGTACGATACAGAGTCTGCCTATGTATTGTATGAGAAAGCAAAGCAGAGATTGGCGAACAGTAAATTCAATTTGACGAAATTGAAGACAAAAGATATGGAGTTTCGTGACAAAATTCGCAAACGTGAGCAGGGTGAGTATGACAGCGTGACCAGCAGTGATGATAAGTCATTTACAAAGCTCACTTTAGGCAGTGCGGAGGTAAGTGCAAGCTGTCAAAAGCTTCTTGGGTTGGCATGGGATTGCGAGAAAGATGTAATCAAATTCAATTTCAGTCCACTGGCGGCTAAGGCAACAGGTAAAAGACCGACAAAGCAGAACATTCTCAGCACCATAGATGCTCTTTTTGACCCTCTTGGAGTCTGTAGCTGTGTAGGAGTAAGTATGAGAGTTTTGTATCAAGACTTATGTGCCGCAAACGTAGACTGGGATCAAGAGCTGGATGGGGAGCCAAGAAGAAGGTGGGAGGCATGGGTTGAGGACCTGGCACAGACTAAAGACATTGCCGTGAACAGGTGTCTTTATAAGCAACTTCAAGATCAGGTTCAGGAGCATATACTGCTACGTTTTGTAGGCATACCACTAAGGCCTACTGTGCTATGACTTGGTTTGTATCACACAAACGGAGACCTACGCCAGCCTTATAGCTACAAAGACAAGAGTTGCTCCGATGAAGACCCTATCTTTCCCGAGGTTGGAGCTAATGGCCGCCCTGATCCTTGCAAGGCTTATGACCACGGTAAGAAAGGCATTAGAAACCTCTTTGAAGGTAAGTGAGGTTAAATATTGGTCGGACAGCAAAACTGTACTCTGATGGATCCAGAATCGAGGTGAGTGGTAGCAATTTGTGTGCCACTGAGTTAATGAGATATTGCAATTGACAGACAAGGGGGACTGGCACTACTGTCCAACGAACCAGAACCCAGTGGATAGCAGTTCCAGGGGGTTCCTAGCATCCAAGCTAAAGGATGATGGGTTGTGGTGGCATGGACCAGAATGGTTGTCAATGGTGCGAGATCAATGGCCAGCACAAACAGACTTTGGTGAGACCAAGGAGAGTCATGATGAAGAGAAGAAGACCAATGTTGCTATGGTAACATTAGCACCAGAGATGCCACACCTTAGCGCTATCAAAGACCTTGGTAGGTTTAGTAAACTGTTAAGGCTAGTAAGGGCCACTGCCTGGGTTCGACGTTTCATTTACAATACAAGGGCAAAGAAGCAAGGCTTAAACAGGCTGAAGGGTGAGTTTAGTGTTGACGAAGTAAACAAAGCAGAAGATGAGTGGATAAAGGACGTCCAGTCAGAGTTAAAGAGCAAGGGCAACTACAACCAACTGGTAAGAAAACTTGGGCTTGTGGAGGATAATGGCATTTTAAGATCCGAGGAAAGGATGGTTGAATCGAATCTGGAGATTAAACTAGGAGACCAATCTTACTTCCCAAACACCACAGGCTGAACAGGTTTGTAATTGAAGATTGCCACAAGCGAGTACACCACTGTGGTGTAAGAGCGACTGTGACCTAGCTTCGATCAAGGTACTGGGTGCCAAAGGGCAGACAGGTAGTAAAGAAGATTTTAGGTGGGTGCGTAGTTTGCAAAAAGTTAGAAGGCAAGCCTTATAGCAACCGCAGACTGCAGCATTGCCAGATTTTAGAGTTAGGGAAGTGCCAGCGTTTTCAAAGATTGGAGTAGGTTTTTGTGCTCCAGTGTACATTAAAGCAGCAGTAGAGCATACAGACAAAGTATATTTTGTTTTGTTTTCCTGCTGTGCCATACATCTAGAGTTAGTAGAGGATATGTCAGCAGAAGCATTTACTAGAGTTCTCAGGAGATTTACAGCGAGGCGAGGTACACCCACATTAATAGTATCAGATAATGCAAAGTCGTTCCAAGCGACGGAAAAGCCACTAAGGAACTGGTTTTAAGAGACGACTTACACAGCATGAGGATACAGTGGAAATTCAACCTAGAAAGGGCACCCTGGTGGGGTGGATTTTTGAAAGGATGGTAGGCACTGTGAAAGGTTGCCTAAAGAAAGTGCTAGGAAATGTGCAATTGACAAAAGACGAAATGTACACTGTGTTAGTGGAGATAGAAGACACGTTAAATTCTAGACCGCTGACATATGACTACGACGAAATAGAAGGGGAGGTACTGACACCATCACACCTCACATGTGGTAGGAGAATTCAGTCTCTGCCAGACGCTAATGTGCGAGAGATAGATGAGGAAGAAAACAGATACTTAACAGCAAGACTAGCACATTTTTGGAGCAGATGGAGGAACGAGTATCTCACTGATCTTAGGGAGTTTCATCGTAGTACGGCGGGAAAGAAGGAAAGATTCATTGAGGTAGGAGATGTAGTGACAGTGCAGGAGGATAACAAGAAAAGAGGGAGTTGGAAGTTGGCAGTAGTTGAGAAACTAGTGAAGGGATAGGTGGTATATTGCGAGGCGCAGAGGTTAGAGTAATTATGAAAGGGCGCCACATGTACATGTAGTGGCCGCTGCAAAAGCTGTACCCAGTCGAAGTTAGGAGCGCAGGCACTGAGCCGCAAGAGACCGCACCTTCTATAACCCCTGTACACCCCATTTGTCCAAAACAAGCAGCAGCAATGGATGCGGGTTGGAAGACTCGTAAAATGTTAGAAGATTAGTAAATTAAAAATACTTGACCCATAAACGGGTCAAGAGGGGGAGAGTGTCGTAAAAGTCACACTTTAAATAGCGTATTCCAGCTAAACATACAAAATAAGGAAGTACGATCAAACAGCAAATAAAATGGATATCTATAGAAAGTATGATTTATTCAATTAGACTATGAAATCACGAGTATAAAAGAAACTATGTAAACAGACCGGAAACACACATACTGTTAGTTATAATTAAGTATTAACTTCAAGGTGAAAGGTGGCGCGTGCCACGATCACTTCGATGTTATATTACATTACATGACAGGAAGCATAAAGTTTGTATTTCTGTAGACGTGATCCATAGGTGGATAAAGTTGTTGGGCTTGGTTTTACGTATAGGTAATTCCATGAAAATATCCTAGTGATTTAGAAAGGAAAGATGACTGAACTTTCCGCATATTTTAGCGTTAACACCTTAGTTTTGTAAGTACATGGACTAGTAGAAATTGTAATCTATTCGTTTGATTCATGAGAGTACGGTCATTGTGCAAGTACCCAAATAAAGGATTTTAAAACTACAGTTCTGTGTTGAATTCTCCCAGTTCGAACCGGCAAAGAGAAACTTTCAGATCGCTGAGAGGAAAGTTTTATGGCATGCATGTATGGTATGTTGGGTGAAATCAGGTTCCATTTTAGGGCGAGTGTATTCCTAGGGGCTACCCTTATTTCTGGGAAGCTCTTGGGTGTGTGAGGTCTGTTGTCTTTTTAGAAATTTGAGATTTGGATTTGGATTGGGTAATTGGGATTGGTGATATTTTTGATACAGTAAATATGGTGTTTCAAGGGTACATATAGTCCTTAATACTTTTTTTCATGCCACACATTATTCTTGGCATTTGTTGACAATAATAATTGATAAATAATTTGTTTGCCAAAGGTCTCTTGTGTGACTTGTTGTGGTCAGATCCAGACAAAGATACAAGTGGTTGGGGCGAAAATGATCGAGGAGTTTCATTCACCTTTGGTGCTGATATAGTCAGCAAGTTCCTCAATCGTCATGACTTGGATCTCATATGTAGAGCGCATCAGGTATGGTTGAAAATTTGGTATGAACAGAAAATGCATGTGTTGTAAACATAGTACAGCAGTTGCACCATTAGCATTGAGACTGAAACCAAAAGCGATTAGTTTGTAAACTTTATTTCAAAGTTTTGTGCTTCCTTGTTTTGCAGTAGTTGCTTGAGATACTGTAAAATTCCATTTTTAAGCCATTGGCTTATACAACGTCATAAGGGGTTTTGCATGGGCTTAAATGTTTCAGAACGACTAGATTAAACACATAACTGAGAAACAGATTGAAGCTAACATACCATTACATTTTGAGTTACATTATTTTATAATACTTTCATTGTGCGTCACAACAAACGGTTAATTTATTAAAAAAAAACATCTTTATAACCGACTTATACGACTGGAACAACTGGAAAAGAACAGAATAAAGTCATTATAAATATTGTTCTAAACTCCACAGCTACTTGTTTATGTCTGTCACGTTCGATTTAAAAAAAGACTTTGATGTTTAAAATGAAACACAAGAGGAACACATTTATACAGTAGATGGGCTTATATCAGGGGGGCTCGTATCTGGAATAAAATATTCATTGGCAAATGGATGGACTTGTATCTGGGTGGGGAGGGGCTTAAAACCAGGGGGCTTTAAAGTAGGATTTTCGGTATTTGTAAGAAACGCTTTTTATTCTTCCATAATGAAGGCAAGTTATCTTTTCGAGATCAAAGTTGGGAAAGTGGAAGCAAGTGGACATTACTTGACAAAGACTCAGAGACTCAAATTTATGGACTTTCCAGAACTTTGATCTTGAAGACAGTTTGCTTTCCATATAAGGAGATCTGGTATCTAAAAGATTTACCTTTTATTTTTGAGTTTGAAGGGACAAGGTTTCAAGAATTAATTTGATAATTTTCTTTCCTGAAAACAAGCAGTCTCAGTAAAGCAAAATACTTAGTTTTTCATTTATAAACCTGTCTTAAGTGTAAATCTCACTTCAGTTGCATTGTTTTTTTACACAGCCAGAAACTTAGGTTTTACATCTGCAAGACCTTATAAGCCAGTTCAGAACTTCACAAACACATTCTTACGTCGGAATAAAATAAATTATTCATCAAACTTAAGAAAGGAACAATAATGAATTCCCATTCCGCTTCATTGCATTCCCCATGAGTTTTTATTTTATCCCGGCATGCGCATGTATTTCTGAAATTCTGAACTAACTTATATTAAGAATACCCAACCTTTTTAATTGTTGAAAGCAGTTTTGTCAAACGTTTCTGACAACAGTTGTTTTATTGTTAGGTTGTTGAAGATGGATATGAATTCTTTGCCAAACGCCAGCTGGTAACTTTGTTCTCTGCACCAAACTATTGTGGGGAGTTTGACAATGCCGGTGGTATGATGAGTGTTGATGAAACCCTCATGTGCTCTTTCCAGGTACTGTTTGTGTTGCTCCAGACATGGACTCCTTTTGATCTAATTTATCGAATTGTTCTTGGTTTCATAGAGACCATCAGAATGTAAACTAAGGTCAAGTTTTTGGAAAATCAAATTTTGAAAGCCAGCCAGTATTGTTCTTCATTTTGCCCCATTTGATACTTTAGCATTTTAATCTGTTAACAAACCTGGAAGATGTTTAATGTCCTGAGGATAGCTACTTTTGCAGATTGCAAAGTCAAGACAATAGAACCCTAGTTAAGAGTAGAGTTTCAAGAGTCGACATCCTTAAAATTTGATACTGTGTCTTATGAAAAATCAAAGGTTTTTTTAAGGTGCGTGAACGAGATTAGTATGAAAGTTAACCTCTTCTTGAGTTATATATGCAAACCCCCACACATATGCAGCCACTCACCCTGATTAAACTGACTTATGTGAAGTTTTTTACTCTCTTCATAATGAAACATAGCATTTATTATGCATAAGTCCACTCTTTCCCAATACTAAAGTGTTTCAGATATGAAAAAAAACTTTTTTTTTTGATCAAAGAATCACAAATTTATGAATTTTTTGTAGATTCTTAAACCTTCTGAGAAAAAAGCTAAGTACCAGTATGGTGGACTCAATTCTGGACGACCGGTAACGCCCCCCAGAGGTCCTCAGGCAAATAAGAAAGGGAAGAAGAACTAGGCTAAGGATACCATCAAGTACCCAGAGAGACCCCAAGCACAACGTGATCCATTTTCCTTTTCCCCTTAGGAGTGCAAATTTTATAATTTCGATTGATATTTCCAAATATTTCTGACTGCCAAAGTGTGTTTAAAAGGCTTGATCTTGTATTGGACAGGATACTAACTGTTGTGATAGTGTTTGACCACGTAAACATTGGCTTGTGTTCGTTTTTGTATCTTTTTTGTTGTTAATATGTCAAGTTTTAAGGGACCATTCATTTTTTATGGATAGGGGGCTGGTGGTTTTTAAATAATCTTTGAAAAAATATTGCATGCCCCCCCAATTTTCCCTTAAATTCTCGAGTGCCCCCCCCCCAAACCACTATTAATTTT
>JAOBRD020416394.1:18684-36171 GCA_027575215.2 Hydrozoanthus sils | reverse complement strand
GGAAAAGCTGACGTTTCGAGCGTTAGCCCTTCGTCTGAGCATCTGCTCGAAACGTCAGCTTTTCCCATCATCTCACGGCGACGATAATTCATTTATCATATATACTTTAACTTCAGAATGCTAACAAGCATAAATGGCTTTACTGAACGATCGAGGCTGCCGCTCAGAAATAGGCGGATTTCAGCTGACGTAATGTTTATAAACAACCCTTTCAAATCCAAACACCGTCGAGACGTAAAACAAAGAAACTTTTGTCTCAAATTAACATGACTGAAACTCTCGTATTGAGTTATAGTTGCCCGTTACTGGCTCTAATTGCTAAGGGAAATTGAAAATACTTTGAATTATAGGGGCTTCGAGATATAGGGGTAAAAACTACAGCAAATGTACGAGGGAAATCCAATTGCAAGGGGAAATAAGTTTTGCTTCGAGTTAGCGGGGAATTCGAGTTACAGAGGGCTAGAGTTATCGGGGTTCAACTATAGCTCAGGCTTGGAAACTTGTGAAATAGGTAACCGTTGGAACCCCCATCCCTCCCCTCCCCAGCCAAACAAGAAATTTGGTGGAGCCTTCGATTAAAACTTGTTAGTAAATTATCGTTCGTTTTTGTAAATCCTTTGTAAAAAGTGCAATGAAAACATGCTCAAAATCCTTTTTAACGATAAATTATTGTCACTAGTTCACTATGCATGGCAATTACACTCTTTTTTATAAGAATATTGTTTTTTTTTTGAACGAGTTTGGATGTCCTTTTTTCTTGGCCAATTTTAGGCTGATTAACTAACATTCTTAGTTTCGGGAATGTCGGTGACATGGAATTTTTGTTTTTAATATGATTGAGTGTTGCTCCCGTCTGTTGGTGCCTCTTTGATTTCCTTTAATTTTGCTTTTGCTACTTTTCGGAGTTGCATCTTTGATTTTCAAGAAAATATCGCCTTATTAGTTTAAAGTTGATATTTAGATATATGAGCGAAACCAAATTAAAAACGTATTAATTCAATCTGGACTATTAGTATGATGCAATTATTTTTTTAGTTCAACCAGGCAAAATGATATTCTAGTATTAGTAGTAAACGAAATATAAGCTTCTCAGTCAGCATTTATCTTAAAACTATCTTAAAATTTAGCCAATTCCAGCCTCAGTATTCTTATAAAGTATATTCTTGTAAAACAAAAAGAGTGTAAAGTGTTGATGTTATCGTGGTCGTTATTAATAAAACGAATACTTTCCGCCTCATTTAAAGGTAATTAGAAGTATTGGTACAAGTAACATGTTTATTTTTTAGTCGTTTTAGACGTTTCGAGATTCTCTCAATGGTAAATTATCTACCCCAAAATACTCAAACAACAATATAACCCTTATATCTTTTAACAAGGTCAGCGAAAGTTCAAAAGTTAAAGTGTTTTGACGGATGCACCCGAACACTCTGAAGCCATTGTTAAAACCTGGCTTTTCTTCGAGCATTATGGATGACGTTCAAATAATCAGTCTTTTCTTTCACTTTATCAGTTTTTTAATGGTGACATTGTCATATTCGTTAAGCAATATTGTTTAGCTTTTTGAGTATTCAAATTGAAAATCTTCAAACTGAAAATCACATACTACGCGCTTGCCTGAGAGCTGTCGATAAACGAACTTGATCATGATTCCCATGCAGGGTTTTCGAAAAACTCACATTACCAGTTGTCAATGATTAGTTTGTACCCCGAAAGTAGTTGAATGTGACATTCTTGGTTATCCTTTTTCCCCCACAAAACTGAAAATAAAATAGCAATAATTTGCATAGAATTTTACAATCTATGCGTCATGGCTGACGCGTCTTTTATCCCAAAATAACATGGGTAACTATTGGGTAGTCCTGTGAGTTACTTAAGTTCTTCTCCTGCTTTTAAAATTCTAATCAAAACTCGCATACCAAACAGTGTATCATGCAAGTTGAGGTCAAACTGTTTCAGCTTGTATCAGCCCACAATAGTACTGACTGGAAGACAAATATTATAATAGTTTGAATGAATCTTAAAAACTCAGGTTAGGCCTTAGGCTTAGGGCTTGTGTATGCCGGCATGCTTGGACGGCAGTCTAATATCAAAGATATATTGATTATACTAACATCAGCTTCATGACTTTCGTTGAACAGAAAGGGTTCTATTACAGAGTTTTAGAATGAGGTGTGCCTGAGTGGTTAGTATTGATTCGAATTGATATTGGTTGAGATAACAACTTTAAACATATGTAAGGCGATCAGTTCACGTCATTCGTGTGTAACTACGCCGATAAGCAGTGGTAAGTATCTATCTGTGCAACAGACTGTAAAACACTCGAGCTTTCTTTGTAAAACCCTTCAAGTGAAGTTCTAATACATCCTGTTATTGGCACAGTGTGAAAAAGAACCAACAAACAAGGAAACGTTGCGAGAGTTACGGAAAACAAACGGTAGTGCTTGACTTTTGAATACATGTTATGGCATTGCATGCTCGTTTTGCCTCTGAAACAGGAAAAACAATCGCTGGTGTGTTGAACAAGTCATAAAGTTAGGTTCCCTTTCGAGAGTAAAGCCAAGGAAGCAAACAGAAGCAGAAATGGATAGTTCTAATGCGAGTTCCACGGGTATTTCATACACACCCTCCACCGCGGAGCTGTTGCTACACTCAATCGTTCTGGTAATGGTTTGTCTGCTCACTGCTCTGGGCAACATTTTTGTAGTTGCCGTTATAAAACTTGATCACCGCCTTCACAAACCAACGTTTTATTTTCTTCTGAACCTCGCATTTGCCGATGTACTGGTGGGCCTGCTCTACACGCCATTTTATACAGCGTCAATTCTCAAGCAAAAGTGGATTTTTGGTGAATCGTGGTGTCGTGGCCATGCTTTCGTGATCTCACTAAGTTTTAATGCTTCACTTGCGACCCTTGCAGTGGTGAGTGTTGATCGCCTTCTGGATATCACTGAACCTCTCAGGTGAGCGAAGTTAAACATTTTTAATTTCCGATCTCTTTATATGGTTTATAAAGTGTGACTAGGCTTAGATTATACTTTTGAAATGATATATCATTGTTAAAGAGAAAAACAGGAAAGTTGTCTAGTTTTGTTTGTCCGTAAGACTAAGAACTTGCTTGGGGCTACGCATCTTTGCAGACGAAAAAAAAAGCTTGTACATGGTAAATTATGCTCTTCAGCTAAGAAGTTTTTTCATTTGCCTTCGCAATTTCACAAACCTCTCAAGCTTGATTGCCTTTTTACTACAGTGTCGCAAGATACATCTGTTAAAAGTCTTTGTTAGACAAGGGCACTGCTCTGAAACTAATAAAAAAATTAGAAACACAACAACAAAAATTTGCACCCAATGAAGTGTCTCAATTTTAAAATTAAAAAAAAAGAGTTTTAAAATGAATATTATACACAACGTTAGAAATATTATAGTTCGGCTGAGCAAACCAGCCTTATTCGGGCAGTGTAATTTATAAGAAGGCCAGTTTGGCCAGCCGTAATTAAGTTTTTTTTAAAATGTTAACGTGTTGTAAAATATTTAATTTTTACATTACGTTTTATAAAAACATTTTATCTGCGACCTGATCTTCCCAAGATCCAACGTTAGCGGTCAAGTTATTGTGTGTTTTTCTTTTCTGAAGATTTTTGATAAAAAACACAATTCTCAACTAATTCATTCAAGAAATAAATGTTCTACGTCTTCATCAACAATCAGTAAAACTTAAAGGCAATCTTTTAATCAGTTACTAACGGCTTTATATCTGTTATATCTGTTTGGGACTAAATTGATTGACCGCCAAACCTTCCACCTGTTGTTTTGTTTCACTCTTTTGTTATAAAAACCTATCTTATATACGCTTTTCTTTTATAAGAACCAGTAAATTTGGCCGAGCCTCATTGTTCTTAATTTTTTGGCGTTTTGAGCCTCAAACTGTTCTTAAATTGTTCTTATTTCTATATGTTTTTAAATCAAAGAAAAACTAAGCCAAACAGATGTTGCAATACATGTGTTAAAAAACGAATTCGCCGAGCCGTTTTCCCGAGATGATTTCTAATTCTATTCATTATAAACTGCGAAGCATTTCTTATTCATTCTGTATTGTTCAGTCGAAGATCAAAGCTCAGCGAACTTTAAAAAACATTTAGCCATCGAGCCCGAGCCTCAGCTTGTTCTTAAATTGTTCTCAAATTTTCGCCAATCTGAGCCTCGTTGTTCTTATAAAAAAAAGCGTGTACAAGAACACGAGGCTGAAAAATGCCCGAACTTTAAAAACATACTCAGGCTGAAAAAATGCAAAGAACCTTTAATTTGGATATTGCACAATTTATGAATTTTTTTTTTTCAGCTTCAGTTTTGTGCACGTACAAGTTTGTTATTATATAGATATAGCATCTTTTTTTTTCACCTTCCAACACACTCGTCCGAAAAAACTGTTTTAAACGCCCCGACTGGGACTCGAAACCACGTCTCCTGGTTACTAGTCAGGCGTGATAACCACTACATCACCGGGACTCACCATGCTGGCAACATAGCAACTTCCGAGGTATAGAGTTATCAAACATGGATGATCCTTGGGGGCCCAATATTTTTTCCTTCGAGTATGTTTCTGCCTTGAACCGTTATCCAAGGATACATACAAATAAATATATACATTTGGCGCCAAATGTATATATTTATAAGTTTGTTATTAATTGATATAAATCTTTTTTTTATCATCATATCTCTCAGTACGTGATAGCGGCTAATTCGATGAAGCATATTCGTGTTTCCGGTTGTTTTGTACGTATGCCGAAAACTATAACAACTGCACTCCTAATAAGAACAATTATGCTTGTTTAAGAACTTTATATATTAAAGAACGATTTGAGGCCGAAGTCTTCAAGATATTTAAAAACATTCATTATCACCCCTAAAATGAGACCTTCTTGTAAAAAGGAGTGTATTACTCTATGAACTGATGTTTATCTCGCGAAGTGTTGTTTTAAAAAAGTACTAAGCATGGGTTCATGTAAACTAGTCAATCAGTTGTCGACACAAATTTGCTTAAAACATTTCTTATTTTTCGCGGTGCACGTATACAAGATATTTGTATTCGGTTGTTTTTCTTAGATTTTGCTTCGGTGTATATCAGACAAATAATACCTTTCATGTTTAAGCAAAATCTCCGGAACTTACGTCTTAAAGTCGTCTAGCAATTTATCATTGACAATTCATGTAATGAATTCAAAGATGAATACTCAGTTATTATAATTGAAAAACAACATCAAATATTTATGATGGTTTATCCGCTAGTGATATAACTTTCAAAAGGAATTGGCGTATTCTTGAAACTTCAACCTCTCTCATACCCGCCCTTCAAAGGAAGCCTTGGAACGAGTCGAGATTGACTCAAATTATTCAACTCGACTTTTTGCTTGAATTCTCGATTAAGAGCTCTGTGGAATCATTCAAGAAACCGACACTGGCTTTGCCAATAGCTATTTGAGTCAAAATAAGTTCATTAAATGAGAAAATATTGTTGAACGCCAAAAGTATCATTGAGCGAAAAAATATTACTAAAGGTAAAAAAATCTTTTTAATTGACACATTAACTTAGTTTCTTTGAACTGAACAAGTTCCTTGAATTGAATATAACTTTCCTTTGGTAAAGGCGACCTTCCTTACAATATCCACTCCATTTCAATAACTCTTTTGCCTCTTAAATCTTTAAACGTTAGAAACTAGTAAGCTTCAAATGTATCTGTCACATGTACGAAATATCTTTGGAAGTTTGATAAAAAAATGGTACTGTGGCCAAAATAAACTCGTTAATGTTATTCCTCATAAATGAGAGAAATCTGAAGTTTTTGTGGGTTATGTTTGCGTTTTTTATTCTGTAATCTGATGTGCATCAGTTGGGTTCCAGGTACTACGGCAGGATGACTACAAAGAAGGCCTGCCTTCTACTCGGGGCTATTTGGCTCCATTCAACCATTTGGGCGGCAGGACCGTTGGTAGGATGGGGAGAGCTAGTGCGTGATGTCACAACCAACACGTGTCGACCTAACTTTGCTGCACAAGGATCCAGCGGCAAGCTATACGCCCTACTGTTGGCAATTTTTGCCTTCGCGTTCCCAAGTAAGTTGCTTTTTAACCCTTTTCTGTTGTATATTCGGTAAATCTTCCCAACTACAGCCCGAATTTTCATTGAATACCCAAATATTTCACCCTCCAAAAACTCAGACATATTTATAAATTCTCCAGTACTTTTCATGTTATCAGTTTAGGAGAATTTTGCTTTTCATCTTCAGGGATTTGTTTTGTTTGGTCAACTCTCGTTTTCTCATTTACAAATGTCTTATTTTGTACGCGTTATGTAAGGAGAAGTTGGATGTTGATAAGTGACATTGGCGTGATACTTAATGCTGGCTGTTATGACATACAATTGTAAAAATGAAAAAGGAAATGGATTTTAACCAACTATTCTAGAGGACGGAATCCATGGCGTGGGATTCGTAATCCTGCAATGTTTTACCGATGGAATGCGAACCCGGGGCTCTTAAATCCGGAACCATGGCGTTGGATCCTTAATCCTTCATTTTTTTGCCAATGGAATCCGGACCCGAAACTCTTGAATCCGGAATCTATGACGTGATATCCGTAACCCTGAAATGTTATGCCGATGGAATCCGGACTCGGAACTTTTGATTTCGGAATCCGTGGTGTGAGATCCGTATCCCTGCAACTTTTTAGCCTGTGGAATCCAGAATCCATGACTTGGATTGCATAATCCAGTATTTTTTGCCTCTGAAATCTGTGCATAAACTTCGTAATCCAGCTGTTTTTTTAAAATTTGGAAACTGTAATACTGCATGGAGTACTGAAATCGAGATCTATAACCAGTGGAAAAACCTCGAATCCATGACTCATATGGATTCGTTTGCGTAGAAAATCTAGGTACAGATAAATTTTCACTGCAACAACATTTTCTGTACATATATTAAAGGTATCCTACTCTTGTTTTGCAGCAGTGACAACTGTGTATTGCTACATACGGATCTTCCGAGTTGCAGACAAACAGGAGCGGCAAATACATAAAGACATGGCGTCAGTACGTGCTGCAACTGGGCAAGACGGCTGTACAAGAGAACGGAAGGCACATAAAACCATTCTCATTATCATCTTAGCGTTTGTTTTCTGCTGGATTCCTTATACAATCGGCACATGTTGGAAAATGATTACTGGTACGACCACGGTCCCATATTGGTTCGCCAACCTTGGACTAACCTTGGCGCTGTTCAACAGCTGTGTTAATCCAATAGTGTACACCATACGGGACAAGCGCTTCAGGAGAGGCGCAAGGAAGGTCTTTTGTAGAGGAATGATGAATTCGTATCAGAAAAACGCATCTAGAACGAATAGGACGCTAAGCACCTCTTCAACCTCCAAGACAACTATTACATAACAGGTTCCTGGTAGAAACATAGAAAAGGCGAAAATAGGAAATAGTAATATCAGGCCTATTGTATCATTCAACAGCAACTAACTTTATTAGACGAGCACGAGGTCGTGACGTAAGCACATATGTCACGTGGGGCCATTATACAACATCCCCCTGCCTAGTCCTTTTACGATTATGTGTATATAAGTAAACAAACAACAATTTTGAACTACTGTAAAATGGCATTATACTCAACTATATGCGATCTGTCCATCAGTTTGTGCCTAAGTAACTAATAATGTTCCTCAAACTATCAACAATCCATCTGTTCAAATATGTTTAACGTGCAACTAATAATAAACCATTTCTGGTTGTTTGAGTGGTTTTACTACTCTTTCTGATCTACGAACTTCGACTTCCGGGGGGGTTGGGAGTAATTGTGGAAGAATCTGGGGGCTGTGGAGTTTCGTCACAACTTGGTTGGATGTTTGGGGTTCGCTCCGTTGTCTTCCCTTCTTCAGTATGGATAAGGGCATGCCTGTTTCGTCTTATAGTTGTATCTGACTCAGTTAACACTTTGTATGATCTTGGGTTTGCAAGCTTTTCCTTGACTTCTCCATATTTTCCCTGGTCTCGTACATAAAATTGATCTCCCTCCTGAAGTGCTGGTAGTGTAACTACTTTGTGTCGTGAATTGAAGTTGTTAGTGTATCGTGTTCTGTAGTCCTTCTCCTTCTTTAGCAAATTTAGCTTGTCGATCGCCTGTGGGTAAAGGAGTTTTGGGATGCACGGTAATTTGGTCCTCAGTTTCTTGCTCATTAGGAGTTGCTTGGTGTTAGTCCGTTTCCCAGGGGAGCTGAACGGTATGCGAGTAGGCCGAGATACGGGTTTGGGTTCTTTCGAAGAATATTCTTGGCGGTTTGCACTGCTCTTTCAACTTCGCCATTTGCTTGCGTGTGTTTTGGTGAGGTAGCCCCAGTTTTTGGCCCCCAGTCTTCGTCACTAGCGTATTGGGGCCCGTTGTCGGAAAATGACTTTGTCAGGGATTCCACGCGTTGCAAAAATCTCACACATAAAACTAATAACTGTGGCTGTGGTCGTAGATTTGAGTTCTTTGATCTCGAACTATCACCTTGTGAAGTCAACGATAATCAGGTAAGTCTTGTTATGAAGTTCGAATAGGTCAGAACCAATCGACTCAATGGTTTGCTGTGAGGAAAGGGCAGTACAAGGAGTGGTTCCTTTCGTTCAGGTCTCAGTTTCGCACAGACTTGACACTTGTTAACTGTGGCTTCTACTTGCTTTGTAACAAGTGGCCACCATACAGAGGAGCTTGCTCGGCCTTAGCATGTGGTGATCCCTTGCGGCCTTCGTGTGTTAAATCTAGCATCTCTGACTGTAGAGACAGTGGGATCACGAGTCTTTGGTTGAACATCAAGAGGTCTTTGGTCACTGTTAGGTGCTGTTTCTTTTCCCAGTAGGGTCTGATGAGTGGTTGAGAGGGCATGACTGGAGGCCATCCTTTCCAAACAATACGTCTTCACTTGTGTGCAGATGGGGTCATTGCCTTGGGCAGCCTTGATTTCATCAAGGCGACGTTCAGTTGCTGGTAGACACTCGACAGTACACTCTGTAAATTCTTCTACTTCGTCGACAAATTTGCGATCGTCATTGGTTGGTCCACTTGATGGAGCACGGGATAGGGCATCAGCTGTGTTCTGATGTACTCCTAGGACATAGACAACTTCTGGCGAGTACTTGGTCATCCTGAGACGAAACTGCAGGATTCTGGGGGGTAGTTTGGAAAGGTCTGTGCTTGATAGAATAGGGACTTAAGGTCGGTGATCTGTCTCGAGAGTGAACACAGTTCCGAGTATGTTGGTCGAAAATCTCTCGCATGCCCAGGTTGTAGCAAGTGCTTCTTTTTCGATAACCGATAATTCTTTTCGGTATCGCTGAGTCAGCGCGAAGGACAGCGCCAAGCCCGTCTTGGGAGGCGTCTGCTGCATCAATGCTTCTCTTGTTTCGATCGTAGTGGGCCAACACTTCAGTGGAGGTGAGTTTGCCCTTAATGGCTTAGAAGGCTATTTCTTGTGGCTGGTCCCAGGGCCATTGCTGGCCTTTCCGAAGGAGTTGGCACAGAGGCTCATTAATAGTAGCAAGGTTTGGTATAACTTTGCAGGTTGTCGTCAACTCTTGTCTTTTCACCGCTTTGTTCAGCTGGGTCAAATGACACAAATTCTGACATCGCCGTTGCGTTTCGGGGCAACCACCATTTCCGAACACCAATATGTTGGGGCTTTCACTAGCGAAATGACTTTCTGGTTCACCATTGTTTGTAACTTCTCTTTGATCTTTGGGAGAAGGGGGTGTGGTACCCGTCTGGGTGTGTACAGGGATACAGGAACAGCGTCCCGTTTCAGTGGGATCTTGTATATTTCTTTCACCAGTCCCAGGCCTTTGAAGAATTTTGGGAACTCTTTACGAATGTCGGGTGCTGTCTCCACGTTATGAACTGTCGGGGCTAGTATTAGTCGCTTGAGCTCCTCAATAGCTGATTTGGACAAGAGATTACTGGGCTGGCTTCTCATCACGTACACATTTTTCTGTGTGTCTCCTGCCATCTACTTCAAATAAAGCGTTGGTGATCTGTCCTTTGAACAAGTGGGACAATCTCACCCCATCAGGCCCTCTAAACTCACTTGATATTCTGTCAAGCTTCAGGCCTCTGATCTATGGCGTTTTGTCTCCGATAACAGTCACTTTCGAGCCACTGTCTAGCTTAAATTCACAAGGGTTACCATTTATGTGTACCTCTGCTGACCAGAAGTCCTCGCTGATTGAATTTATTTCTCCCATCGTGTAGCAGTTGCCTACATACTGATCTTCGTCCTCACCTACTTCATGTACCTGTTTGGCTGACCGACACACCTATGCATAGTGTCCCGTCTTTGAGCACTTGTGACATCTTGCTTCCCTGGCCGGACAGTCCTTTTTGACATGATCAGCTTTTTTTCCGCACCAGTTATATTTGCGAAACAGCTTCTGGTTTCCAAACTGTCTTTGGAATGGCTGTGTTGGCTTGTTTCCAGCTTGTTTCTGAAACCCATTGCTTTTGGTTCCTTTACCTTTCCTCTGAAATGGTTTCTTATCAGAGTTATGGCGTCGCTTGCCAGCAAAGTGGATGTGTTGTGAGTCTTGTTTTCCACTGATTACCTTCTTATGAGCTCTCGAAGTCTCAGCTGCTCGAAGGGTTTCGATGACTTTTTCTAGGGTTGGAACTGGTCTTTCCCTCAGAAGCCGCTCTCTTCCGCTTTCGTCTGAGGTGCCGATTACTATACGGTCGCGAACGAGAGAGTCTTTTAGCGAACCAAACTCGCATGATTCGGCAGGGCGGACGACATACTCATCTATTGTCTCTAACGTTTTTTGTGAAGCAGAATTAAAAACAAATCGTTTGTACAGCACGTTTCTTTGAGGAATAAAGTATTTCCTTCGCTCCTCTATTATCTTCTCTAGGTCTTTCTTCTCTTCTTCCGTTAGAGTTCGAAAGGAGTTCATTATTTACTTGCATTCAGGTCTCATAACTGTGCATAGTGTTGCAGCTACTATTTCTTTCTCCTTTTCCTTGTTTAGCTTAGATCTTAAATCTGTTGCAATCATATAATATCCCCAAGCTGTTTCAAAGTCTTCCCAGTTCTCTACCACATCTCCCTCTACGAACATGGGGGGAGTTTAATGATGTTTTGCAAACGTTACATTATGTAGTCGCTATCTTGTTCATTCTCTAAGTGTCCTGGCCTGCAACGAGCCCATGATGCGCTGGGTACTCGGACCCAGTCCTAAGCGTTATATACTACAGGGAGGGACCAGTATTTGATAAGTAGCCATAGAGCCTTTAGTAAATACATACTATAATGGAAATAATATTCTCCCTATGTATGTAAACTACTGAATATACTTTACTCTATAGATATATACTTTACGCTTTGGATATATACTTTACGCTATATATTAAACAATTATTCCACGAACGCTCGTTGGATATGAGGTGATAGATAGCCGAAGAGACGCGAAGTGCCTCGTCGGCTATTTCACCTCATATCCAACAAGCGTGAGTGGAATAATTGTTTTATTATAAACAAACAACTGGATATATGAATCAAACATTCTTCTGAAACTTTTATTTTCCAACATGGCAACAACTAATCGGTCTTTTAATGAAGAAAAAACATACAATTCCGGACTTTGAAACATATAGTGATTCGAATGAGCCTCTTAAGCCTAGAACCTTTAGGAATAGAACCTTTGGAATTGAACCCAATTCCAGTGAGTTGAGAGAGAAAGTTCAAAGGAGTGAACAGCCAGGGTGTCAGGCCAACGAGTCCACCGGTGCCGAGATAACCGAGATAGGAGAATCTTCCGAACCACCCATGATCAGAGATGTGATTAATCCAGAGGACAAAATGTGTACTTGGCTCAACAAAGAACTTGCCTGATGAACAACAGAAAATTCTTGGAGTCTTGTGGAACTTTGCAAATGATAAGCTTGTCTTTGATATGAAAGAAATTGCCTGTCTTACAAAGAACCTTGAATCCAAAAAGCGGAACGTTGTAAAGGTGTCGGCATCATTTTATGACCCTCTTGGATTTATGTCACCTGTTATTGTCCTGTTCAAGTTGTTTTTCCAAGAACTCTGTAAGAACAAAATTGAATGGGATGAGATTTTTGTCGGAGAACTGAGAAAAAAACGGAACAAGCTTGCGTCTGGACTTCAGAATGTTGAGCCACTGACAATGCCTCGTTATTTGTATGGGATTACTAACCCAGTCAGTTCCTACTCCATTCATGAATTCTGTGACGCATAAAAGAAAGCTTATGCAGCAGTTGTATACTTGTGGGTCACCACGACCTGCGGGAAACATGCCAAATTTCTGGCTTCGAAAACCAGAATCGCACCTGTTGTTCAACAGTTTATACCGAGACTGGAACTTTTGTCTGCACTGATTCTTGCAAGACTTGTTACAGTTGTTATTAATACATTGAGAGATGAGTTCGGCATCAGTGAAACTGTTTGTTGGACTGATTCCAAGGTGGCATTGTTCTGGATCATAGGTGAAAAGAAAGAATGGTAACAGTTCGTCCGGAACCGTGTTGATGACATTCGAAGTCTTGTGCCTCCTAAACATTGGAGATACTGTCAAGGAACTGAAAACCCTGCAGATATCCCTTCTAGGGGATTGACTGCCTCAGAGCTTTCAATAGTCAGAGAATGGGGACAGGGGCCCGAGTGGTTGAATAACAGTGAAGAACTACTTAGTCAGACCCCTGACAGTGGAGATATGCGAGCTGAGTATATTACAGAAATCAAAGCCAAGGACCGAGGTAAGACGGAATTTTCTACATTGCTCATAAACATTGACACTTGTGACATTAGTCAAATTGTTAACTGTGAAGAATTTAGCGATTTTAACAGGCTGGTCTGACTTACTGCCTTTGTACTCAAGTTCGTGTCGATTCTGAAGAGGAGAGTGAGACGCCAGCCTGAACAGTTGAGTGTGTATTATTTGATATACATTGTTAAGGCAGTGAATCTGTGGCTTAAACACTCCCAGAAATTACTATTAACCCACAATAAATTCGCAGAATGGAGGAAACAGTATAGACTGTACACGGATGCTACAGAAATAGTGAGGTTTCAGGGACGCTAGTCAAATGCAGAACATCCCAGATCAACCAAGCACCCCATCCTCTTACACCCAGGTAGCTTTTTTGCTTATTTGTTTGCGAGGACAGTCATGAGAGAGTCATGCATAGTGTAGTGAAGGCAACTCTTACGGAAGTGCGGTCAAGGTTTTGGATTATTCGTGGCAGACAGTTTGTAAAGAAAGTCTTGCATCAGTGTGTGAAATGTTGCAAGGTAGAAGGAAAGGCATTTGATTCTGCACCGGCTCCGCCATTACCTATGTTTAGAGTCAAAGAGGAACCAGAATTTTCCTTTGTTGGACTTGACTTCGCTGGACCACTCTACACAAGAAACACAATCGGTGTGAACATTCAAATTGAAAAGGTCTGGATCTGTCTGTATAGGTGTTGTGTATCGAGAGCAGTACATTTGGAATTGGTGCCAAACTTAACGAAACCAGCATTTCTACGATGCCTTCAGCGATTTACAGCCAGAAGAGGAACACCGCAATTGATTGTCTCTGACAACGCTAAAACCTTCACTGCCGCAATGAAGGAAATTAAAGCGCTGTTTGAGAACCCACAAGTCCGAAAGTTCCTGTCAGAAAGAATGATGGAATGGACATTCAACTTGGAGAAAGCGCCTTGGTGGGGAGGTGTGTTTGAAAGACTAGTAAAGTCAGTGAAGAGATGTCTGAGGAAGACAGTAGGATCAGCCAAGCTTTGAAGCAATTCTTAGTACTAGACTTCTATCATTCTTATCATCAGAAGACATTGAAGAGCCACTAACACCTTCACACTTACTTTGTGGTCGACAGTTGTTGAATTTACCTCCTAGAACAGTGAGTGAATCACTTAATCCTGCTGCCGAATCAACCCAAGGAGGATTGTGCAAGAGACTACACTACCTTAGCAATGTAATGAATCACTTTTCGAGAAGATGGAGAGATGAATACCTGATGGAGCTTAGAGCAGCACATCGAAACGTAACACAAGCTAGTGGAGATCCACAAGTTTCTGTGGGATAAATAGTGGTCGTTCGTGAAGACAAACAGCCCCCGAGCCAGATGGAAGCTGGGAAAAGTGGAACAGTTTATAGTCGGAGCAGATGATTATGTACGAGAAGCCGTTGTCAGGGTAACCAGCAAGGATGGAGAAACGACAACGTTAAGGCGTCCTGTTCAACAACTGTATCCTCTTCTGAACACTATTGTTTAAGTTTTTAATTTCCTTTTTAAGATTTAACTAAGTGAATTGTTGATCAACAAGACTGTTGATCAAGGGGGGAGTGTACGAGAACCGGAAGTAATTGTTTACTTCCGTTATAGAGCGCGGGAGTTCGAATCACGTGACTTGAGACCCTGCAGATCGTTAAAAGAATAGAGCGAGTGTAGACATTTTTTGTCTTGTTTATTGAACCTTTGGATATTGAGCCTCTTGAGCCTAGAACCTTTAGGAATAGAACCTTTGGATATTGATTCAACTGACAAGATCGAGCCTAGAACCTTCAGGGTAAATTGAACTGAATTGAGTCAAGAACTGTGCATGTATTGAATTAAAGTTGAGTTGTGAAACTAAAAAACCAAGGAAAATCTAACAAAACTCACACGTATGTTTGGTCTTAACCTCTCTAGTGATTCAGCGTTATTCTTACATAGAAACAGTGAATGACGAGAAATTATTGTAGCCCCCCCTGCCCCTCCCCCTTCCGACGGCCCTGTTGCATGCTGCGATATGTATTCATAAAGAAGGTTAATATGAACCAGCTGAATGTACATATATGCATAAACGCTGTTTAATTGATGGTATAATTCAACCTTAACTCCCGCTTAACTGTTGTCATATTTACATCGAAGTGGTTATATGAGCGGTAGCCGCTCAAGGTCTTCGAGAGAATAAATGAGTGGTAGTTCTCAATTTTCTTAAATAACGCGAGAAATCCTAGTCTTCGCGAATATAGACTATTCTGACTTTATTTAGGATCTAAAAGCGATTTCGATTTTTGATATAACATTTTACACCTTTTGCTGTTCATTTAGAGAAAATACATAATTTGCACCAAAAGTCATACTATAATGCGAAAATACGTTCATTTGCGCCAATCGGCCTTCAATTGCGCGAAATTCACCCTCCACAAGGATATCTGCATAATTATAAACATTCAATTAAGTTTCATGACTTTCATTTACGTCTTACGAAATTCAAATTCGACAAAGCAACTTTCGTTTGCGTGTATTGTAAATTCAATAACATCAAAAGTGTATTCGTCTGCGTGAACGCGCATACATTTCAGTGAACACTATATTCAATAAAATTTTTAACCATGGCTAAACAGTCAATAGCATCAATTAACAACCAGTACAATTTCAGCGATAATCATTAGCGTGCTTATACAAACAAGAGAGTGTTCTTTACATTCTTTTTCGCAAAAATCTATTTTCAAATAAAAACGCCTAATTCGATTGTGCTCCTATTTGCAGAGGTGAACTTACTATTGGACTTCAGAAAATTAATTCATTTTGTGCAAACTGTGGTTAAAAACTAAACAAACTCTACGGCTTGCTCGCGGCCGATAGCTACAACACTTCTGCGATGTTTTGGCGCGGTTCCCGTAAACGGAAGTTTATCGAAAGCAGTTCCCAAAGCTCTCTGGGTGATGGAATCTAGTCACTTCCACCGAAGACGTATTTTCGTCACCAGGCTTCGCTCGAGCGTTTTTTTTAAAGCAAGCAGCAAGGTTAGTGTTTTTGAAACTTTTCGTTTTATAAGTCTACACTAAGACGCTGCACCTTCGTTTTCAAAAACCTTCGCTCTGGAAAGTGTTTTCGAAAACCTACGTTTTCGGTGACATACACTTTTTTGATGGTGTTGACGGAAGCCAAAAACGTATACAAAAAGTATGCGTTTTGAAACGAAAACGTACTAGTAAGGACAAGGCCTCATTAAGAAGCAGTGAAAAACTTCGGTAGAGAGATTATATAATATGCAATAAACACTGGACAATATTGGGAAGAAACAAGGTCAAACATGCACTGTGATTATAATTCACTCAAGGGAAAAAAGCGCAGGCTTGCATTATATTAAATAAAGTTTTGAAAATATTACAGGCCTATTCACGATTTCAGTTTTAGGTATTTAGGCTAACAGTCGGATCTAACAATCTGGCAAACTCGTTCCCAGGGCGCCTTTTCCTCCCACCCGCCCAGGAACGGAATGAAAGGCGCCCTCGGAACGAGGTTGAAATCTAGGTAACGCTATCAATGCGATCTTGCAGATTGTGACCAATTCGCTATAAACGCCGTCACACAACGCTCGAGTTCTGCAATAAATGAGAAAGCTTAAAAGTTAAATATTAAACAAGGCTGTAGGCGCATGCGCAATGTTTCTGTACAAAGCTCTGGACAAAATGAAAAGAAGTAAAACAAAACTGAAAGAAATCCTAGATCAGGAAACACGGTTTTGTATTTTTCTGTTTAGTTTAAGAAGATATGCTTTGTTTTTGTCCCGTCGGATGCATAAAACTTCTCCCTACATACCTCATACAAAATAAGACACTTGGTAATGAGAAAATGAGAGTTGATCAAAATAGCAAACTACTAATGAAAAGCAAAATTCTCCTAAACTGACATGAAAAGTATGGGTTCTAGTTGGGAGAATTTAGCACTACATCGGAGGTTTTTGGAGGGTGAAAGGGTAAAGTAACACCTGCCAACTTTTTGCAAAAGTCCTCGTCGCCAACACAACCATCAATAAAATCACACATTATCAAATGGTAGTTTGAAACTTGGGTATATAGTTGAAGAAATTATTGATTCACAAGTTGAAAGCTCAGAAAAAATTCAACTTGTGAATCAATAACTTCTTCAACTATACATCCAAATTTCAGACTACCATTTGATAATAGAAGCAAGTAGCAACGTACTAATGGACATATCGAGCAAGCAGTTTGCAAGACGTGTGTCCAGCGGGAATAGACAAGAACTTAACGTGTGACTCGGCTCCCCATGTGAGTCTCTGTAGCTCAGTGGGTAGAGCATCTGACCGGTAATCAGAAGGTTGCGGGTTCAATTTCCGTCAGTGACTCAGAATTTTTTCTGAGCTTTCAACTTGTGAATCAATAATTTCTTCAAAATCGCACATTCTTTGAAAGGTAATGTAGTCACAATGTTTCTCAATTTACGGTACTACAATATAGTTTGAGTTCGGAATGTTTATTTACAACTTTCAGTCAGTAACTAGTAGGAACAACTTTCTCCCTTTACATATTGGCCGAGGTAGGTCTGGGAAGAAAAGAGTTCTAACATAACTTTAAGAATATCCTCTAAACCTACATTACCAAAGTCAGGAACCAGATTGCTTCGCTATATATTGTTCGAGGTAGGTCTGGGAA
>JAOBRD020416394.1:0-18584 GCA_027575215.2 Hydrozoanthus sils | reverse complement strand
GAGACGAGTTTTTACAGGTTCGTAAGAATATCCTCCAGTCTACCTTACTATCAATAGTAACCAGACTGCTTCGTTTCATATTGGCCGAGGTAGGTCTGGGAAGAGACGAGTTTTTACAGGTTCGTAAGAATATCCTCCAGTCTACCTTACTATCAATAGTAACCAGACTGCTTCGTTTCGTATTGGCCGAGGTAGGTATGGGAAGAGACGAGTTTAACAGATTCTCAATCTACATGAATCAGATAGCTTTACTGCCGTTGCTGATTACTTCACGTTGGTTTCTGAAGACGATGTTGGTGTTGGGGGTTTAATGGCCGTCTGTGGTGGTGCTGACGTGACCGCCCCGGTAACGGAAGCTGGTGATTGCGTGACACTGGTGACCTTAGCTGGCGCACTCGTACTACTTGTCGTCGCCTCAGAGTTCACGTTAACCAAAATCGCAATAGGAAGAGTACTAGATGTTACTGGTGTTCTCGGCGTAGTTGGGGTAACGGGTGCTTTGGGTGTGGTAGGTGTACCTGACTGGGGGGCAGTGGACACAACAGGTGTACCAGATAAGGTGGGTGTTCCTGGTTTACGTATAGTAACACCTGCTGAAACAGAAGTGCCCGGCTTAAGTATACTCAGTGTAGTTGGTGTACCTGGCACTGAAGACTTCTGTACAAAGAGGGTGGTGGGAGTTCCTGGCTTCTGAATGGTCAACATGGTGGGCGTGGTCGGTTTGATGGAACTTGGAGTTGTGGGAGTAAGTACACTTGGTGCCGAGGATCGTGAAGCAAGCGAGGTTTTCACACTAAGTGTTGTAGGTTTCATAGTTGTCAGGCTCTGTCGTAGTTGCACGACCTTTGCACACAGAAGGGGCCCAACACTTCCGTAATCACTCTCATAAGAGTCGGACATGTCCGGCGCTGACCGGATGCGGAGAAGCAGCCCAGGTAAATGTTTCTAAGAAAAAATTATTAAAGAGAAGTTTGAACGTTACATAAACCAATCACAAACACGTAGGTGGTCTAGTGCAACTTTTTTAACACTCGTTGTACAGACTGACCAAGCTAAACGAGTTTCGTAGTGTCCATATCAGCAGCTCAAATTTGATAATCCTAAACATAAATCTAACGCCAAGTAATTTCCGCGCGCCACCATTTTGAAATGTGACGTGTTATGGTTGAAGTGCTAATAAAACACGTCACATTTAAAAATAGCGGCGCGCGGGAAATTCAAACCCTGGAAATGATTAAACTAAATTGCTTTGAAAACAGACTTAATAAAAGTTTTATTTGAGACCAATAATGTTATACAAGAAAGGATTTCTTTAGTTTTATGAGTCGCAAAAGTGTACATGTCTCCATTCTTAAAATCGTAATACTCTACCTAGTCCGTCTCTAGATTCTTAACGGCAGCTACCACAAAAGCTAGTTTATTGCATTTCCATCCTCAAAAATATTAAGGTTTTTAACTTTTTTAGCTTAGCATTTTTTGTTGCCAAAGTTCTGTTCACTGCGCAAAAATTCTCAACTATAATGGACAAAAAAACGGTAAACACTAAAATTTCGTTCAAAGGCCTTAACACACTTCAAACGTTCAACCAATAGTTGTATGTACGTTTGTGCGAGGTAGCACAAAAAAACTGATGAATAGAAAAAGAAAAGGCTATTTTGATGCGTTGAATTTGTAGTATATATGGATGAGAAGGGGTTCGAGAAGCTGAACTTCGACTGCGTTCGTTTATTGGCCCTAAAAGACGACGGGCAGGCTATGGTATTTCCGTCTGTCTCCTGTATTGCGTGTTTTGAATCATTTTAGTATGCAGTTCATTATACCATTAAAAGGTTTTGGAGATTGTCACCAGTATTTCTTAAATAGAAGGTAGCCGCTCGATAACAGTTGTCCGACTAGCTACGCGCTCTCTAATTGGTTAAGAGGTGTGTTTTATTTACATGGCTTGAAATTATTATTCCATAAAAGAAATAAAACACAGCTACCATATTTGCAAATGCACCTCGGTTTGCATTAATCTGTGTAAACACGGTAAGTTGGTTTGCATTAATCTGTGCGATCACGGCACGTTAGTTCTAATGAATCTGTGCAAACACGGCAGCTGTGTTCTATTTCTTAAATACAGTCCAAGATACCAAGATACCAAGATACCATTAGAAGGTTTTGGAGATTGTCGGCGGCGTTTCTCTCCACAGCATCAACACCAGTGTGAGCTTGCTTTATTCGCACACTCTCGAGCTTCAGTCTTGGAAGAACGAACACCTTCAGCACCTAGAGAAAAGAAGGTATACTATAGTACCTTGGGTAAAACGTATGTACCCCTTCATTGCGCGAATAACTATATTCCCTGATTTAAAGATGTAACAACTTCATTTTCAGTTACAAAAACTCTTGGTACAACGGACACCCACAAGACTAGTTCCAATATGTATCTTGACAAGACATTAGTTGACAGTTCCTTTCAGTCCCAGTTAGTTATCGACATCCAAATTCTCCTCACATAACACATACAAAATAAGACATATGGTAATGAGAAAATGGGAATAGGTGAAACAAATAAAACCAATGAAGATGAAAAATAAAGTTTAAAAACCTTTTCAACGAAAAGTATGAGCTCTACAAACCACGTATATGGACCTGAAAGGTTAAGTTAGACCTCATTGTACTTGGATACGAAGGGCAGTAAGAAAAAGAAAAAGGCAACTTATGATAAGGTTTACAGGCTAGGTATTCTATTTACTAATTAGTGGTAGCCTACCAAAGCCCTGGGGTGTGTACCACAGGTACCCAAAATCTACAGGGTAGCCTCCCTAAGTTCTAGGCTAATATCCATATAGGACCCGAGTGTATAGGGTAGTACTCTTACCTCTGGGGTGATACTTAACAAAAAGTAGCCCCCAGGTACTCAATATCTACAGGGTAGCCTTCCTAAATTCTGGGTTAATATTCGTATGGATCCTGAGTATATAGGGTAGCACCTTCACCACTGGGGTGATAACCAACACAGTGTAGCCCCCACAACTCTGGGGTAAGTACATTGGTTACCTAATACCTAAAGGGAAGACTCCATTAACTCTCCATTATCCAGAGGGACCCTGAGTGCATAGGGTAGCATCTTCAGATCTGGGTTGATATTCAGCACTGAATAGTACCCTCAGCTCTGGGGTAAGAACCATGTGTTTCTATCAGCTGAGGTCCTGAGTTTAAAGGGTGGAACTTTCAGCTCTGGAATCGAATTCAACACAGGGTAACCCCTCCCCACCCCCCTACTCTGGGGTAAGTACCATGGGTACCCTGTTTTGAGCTAAAACTCACAAGGGTCCTAAATGTATAGGGCAATCCTTTACCTCTAGGATTATATTCAATACAGGGTAGCAATTCAACCCTTTTAGCCCGAGAGATGACTGTTGTATTGGTGAATTCTCCCAACTAAGACTCATCCTGTTCATGTTACCAGTTAGGAGAATTTTGCTTTTCATCTCCAGCAGTTTGCTTTATTTGATCAACTCCCATTTCATCACCACCAATCGCCTCACTTTGTATGAGTTATGTAAGGAGAATATATGTGTTGATAAACTGGCCTTTGACTGAGGGGGGAACTAAGCATCGTTCAAGACTGCAACTATCTTTGTAATGTCTAAAATTATCTTTCTACTAGAATTTACAAAAGTTACTTCTAACAATCAACATTTACAAGTGCATATAAAAAAAAGTACCTCCTGTCCCAACTCAGCTAGACCAGTAACAGCTCCATAATGCGTAGCCAAGGGGGCCTTCTCATTATGCAGTGCCTAAAAAGGCAAAAACAACATTAAAATTTTATAGAATAACATACCGCAATGCTCTAATAAGCCCCTGGGGGCTTAATTATTTTTGGACCTTCCAGATAGGGAGCCTATTAGAGAGAGGGGGGCTTATTAGAAAGGGGGGACTTATTAAAAAATTATCATAGCCAAAGGCAGAAAGATAACATAAAGTCCAGTTACCAAACATGTTTAATAGCAACTAGTAAATTTGTGTACCTCTGGTGTTTTAATCACATTTTTCCTTTTAACATAAATAGCACATAAGAGCATTTTGAAAATTTTAACACTAGTGTTAAGCAATACCTTTTGATGATAGGCATTATTGCTTCAGTTGGGCTGTAGCAGAAGTTGGTACTCATTTTTGCAGCTGAGTCAACTGGAACAAGACAAGTAAAGTGTCTTCCTCAAGGACACAACACAGTGGTTTGACCAGTGGCCATGCTTACAACCCTAGGAATACCACTCAAACATGCTAAACACTTGACCACTGCACCACCAACTTAATTCAAAGGCCAGACATAATATAAAACTCATCCTTCAAGAATAGTAGTAGTACTTACCACACAGCTCAACAAAAATACAGGTGCTTTTTAAATCATAGACAGCAATGAATTTTTGTTCCAACCAAATGCTTATTTACTCAGTTTTAAACTTTACTCAAAAAACAATGACTCTTAGAGTCACTTACCTTGCAATATGTCTTGGTAACTCTTGATTGTACATTATTTGTAGTTGAGCTGAACGTTCTAACAACAAAACATAACTTGGCAAATCAACTTTATCTAATTACTTAACACTTTTCTCCTTAAACAAACAATAACATTAAATTGTTCTAAACAGGAAATGGCTTGCCATAAACCATTTATAATTGTGGCCCATTTTACAAGTGTTCTTTGCTTATGTCTGTGGTCAAATGTTTAGGAAAACTTTACAAAAGCTAGTAAAAACTAAAAATACTACAATACGAAAATTTCTGCAGTGTATTATTAAGTTCAACAAGAAATGGGAGAATATTGCAATCTCTTCCAGAAAGGGAGAATATAGCAATCTTTCCATAACTGGACAATACAGCCATCTTTACCAGAAAAGGGATAATGTAGCAATTTCTTCAAGAAAAGAGAGAATGTAGCAATCTCTATCAGATAGGGAGAATATAGCAATCTCTTCCAGAAGTGGGAGAATACACCACTTCCAGAAAAATGGAGAATGAAGCAATCTCTTCCAAAAATGGGAGAATATAGCAATCTCCTACACAAAAGGGGAAAATGTAGCAATCTCTTCCAGAAAAGGGCGATTATAGCAATCACTTCCAGAAAATGGGAGAATATAGCAATCTCTCCCAGAAAAGGGAGAGTGTAGCAGTCTCTTCCAGAAAAGGGAGATTATAGCATCTCTTTCAGAAAAAGGGAGAATATAGCAATCTCTTCAAGAAAAGGGAGAATGTAACAATCACTTCTGGAAAAATGGAGAATGTAGCAATCTCTTTCAAAAATGGGAGAATATAGCAATCTCCTACACAAAAGGGGAAAATGTAGCAATCTCTTCCAGAAAAAGGAGATTATAGCAATCACTTCCAGAAAATGGGAGAATATAGCAATCTCTCCCAGAAAAGGGAGAGTGTAGCAGTCTCTTCCAAAAAAGGGAGGTTATAGCAATCTCTTTCAGAAAAGGGAGATTATAGAAATCACTTCCAGAAAAGGGAGAATACAGCAATCAATTCCAGAAAAAGGGAGAATGGAGAATATAGCAATCTCTTCAAGAAAAGGGAGAATGTAACAATCAATTCTGGAAAAATGGGGAATGTAGCAATCTCTTCCAGAAAAGGGCGATTATAGCAATCACTTCCAGAAAATGGAAGAATATAGCAACCTCTCCAAGAAAAGGGAGAGTGTAGCAGTCTCTTCCAGAAAAGGGAGATTATAGCAATTACTTCCAGAAAAAGGGAGAATATAGCAATCTCTTGAAGAAAAGGGAGAATGTAACAATCACTTCTGGAAAAATGGTGAATGTAGAAAATTCTTCCAGAAAAGGGAGATTATAGCAATCACTTCCAGAAAATGGGAGAATATAGCAATCACTCCCAGAAAAGGGAGAGTGTAGCAGTCTCTTCCAAAAAAAGGAGATTATAGCAATCTCTTTCAGAAAAGGGAGATTATAGCAATCACTTCCAGAAAAAGGGAGAATATAGCAATCTCTCCCAGAAAAGGGAGAATACAGCAATCAATTCCAGAAAAAGGGTGAAATATAGCAATCTCTTCAAGAAAAGGGAGAATGTAGCAATCTCTTTAAGAAAGGGAGTTGGTAGCAATCTCTTCAAGAAAGGGAGAATCTTGCAATCTCTTCCAGAACAGGACAATATAGCAACCTCTTCCAAAAAAGGGATAATAAAAGCTATCTCTTTCAGAATAGGCAGAATGTAGCAATCTCTTCAAGAAAAGGGAGAATGTAGCAATCTCTTCCAGAAAAGGGATTATGTAGCAATCTCTCCCAGAAGAGGGAGAATGTAGCAGTCTCTTCCAGAAATGGGAGAATACAGCAATCTCTTCCAGAAAAGGGAGAATATAGCAACCTTTTCCCCAAAAAGGCGAATACAGTATTCTTTTCCAGAAAAGGGAGAATGTAGCAATCACTTCCAGAAAAGGGAGAATGTAGCAATCTCTTCTAGAAAGGGACAATGTAGCAATCTCTTCCAGAACAGGTCAATATAGCAATCTCTTCCAGAAAAGGGAGAATATAGCAAACTCTTCCAGACATGGGACGATATACAGCAGTCTCTTCCAGAAAAGGGAGAATACAGCAATCTCCTTCTAGGAAAGGGTTAATGTAGCAGTCTTTTCTAGAAAAGGGAGAATACAGCAATCTCTTCCAGAAACGGGAGAATATAGCAATCTCTTCCAGAAAAGGGAGAATATGACAATCTCTTCCAAAGAAAGAAGAGTACAGTAATCTCTTCAAGAAAGGGAGGATAAAGCAAATTATCTCTTCTAGAAAGGGAGAATATAGCAATCACTTCCAGAAAAGGGAAAATATAGCAATCTCTTCTAGAAAGGGAGAATATAGCAATCTCTTCCAGACATGGGACGATATAGCAGCAATCATTTCCAGAAAGGGGGAATACAACAGTCTCTTCCAGAAAAGGGAGAATACAGCAATCTCTTCCAGAAAAGGGAGAATATAGCAATCATTTCCAGAAAGGGGGAATACAGCAGTCTCTTCCAGAAAAGGGAGAATACAGCAATCTCCTTCTAGGAAAGGGTTAATGTAGCATTCTTTTCCAGAAAAGGGAGAATACAGCAATCTCTTCCAGAAACGGGAGAATGTAGCAACCTCTTGAAGAAACGGGGATTAAAGCAATCACTTCCAAAAAAAGGGAGAATATAGCAATCTCTTCCAGAAACGGGAGAATGTAGCAACCTCTTGAAGAAACGGGGATTAAAGCAATCACTTCCAGAAAAGGGAGAATATGACAATCTCTTCCAGAGAAAGAAGAGTAGTAACCTCTTCCAGAAAGGGAGGATAAAGCAAATTATCTCTTCCAGAAAGGGAGAATATAGCAATCACTTCCACAAAAAGGGCGAATACAGCATTCCTTTCCAGAAAAGGGAGAATGTAGCAATCACTTCCAGAAAAGGGAAAATATAGCAATCTCTTCTAGAAAGGGAGAATATAGCAATCTCTTCCAGACATGGGACGATATAACAATCATTTCCAGAAAGAGGGAATACAGCAGTCTCTTTCAGAAAAGGGAGAATACAGCAATCTCTTCCAGAAAAGGGAGAATATAGCAATCTCTTCCAGAAAAGGGAGAATGTAGCAATCTCTTCCAGAAAAGAGGATTAAAGCACTCACTTCCAGAAAAAGGGAGAATATAATAATCTCTTCCAGAAAAGGGAGAATATGGCAATCTCTTCCAGAGAAGGAAGAGTACAGCAACCTCTTCCAGGAGGGAGAATATAGCAATCCCTTCCAAAATATGGAGAATGTAGCAATCTCTTCCAGAAAAGGGAGAGTATTAAACTAAAGCGATCTCTTCAAGAAAAGGAAGGATATAGCGAACTTTTCCTGAAAAGGGAGAATCAGGGAACTTAAAAAAACACACCTGTCAACTACAGAAGGTGAATATAAATGTGAGCCATATATAGTGGGCTATCTGAGACCCTCAATACCAAAGTCCTCTGTATTACTTTGTAAACAGGTACTGAAAAGCTCTGATTGGGAGCACCTGTACAGCTAAGGATTTGTGTAATGGCTGAGAAGTACCTGCATATTTGCGCAATAAGTCGAGCACCAAAATCTCTCAGAGCCCAGTGATTGTCCACTTCTGGTTTGTTACTTAGTTGCTTACTAACAACACAGGTAACAATGCCTGGAATCAACTCATGTAGCTGTGGAAGTAACATATAGCATCAGGCATATTCACTTATTTAAAATATCTGTAGCACTTGAATGAATGAAGAAACCAAAGGGAGTCTAGTTATTCAAAGAAAAGAAAAAAACTGTTTATAATATCATCTCTAAAGAAAGCTAAAATTTTAAGCACTGCACTTGTGGAATCCGGGTGGTGACGAAAAGTCAGCAGTGTAGCACATATGTACTAAGGATAAAAAGACAGCCAGTAAAATGGAACTAAGACCTAACAGGTCAAAAGGAACTAAAGCCTGTACTGAACCCTTATATAGTATTGTAAACATACATATTTTTCCATGTACAGCGTTGGATTATCCAGTAGGGCTTTTGCCATTCTCATCAGGTAAATTAACAGCACCAAGTTGTTTTGGGCAACATTTACTCTGACCTGTGGAAAAATAACAATGACATGAAAAGAAATGCTATAACCCTTAAATAATACCCTTTTAACCTTGGTTGCCACAAAGAATACGTTTTTTCAAAATAAAATGTATGTCGTTAGGCACAAAAGGTCAGCTATAGACCTAATCCACTTGTCAGTCACATGATCTGAATTGGGTAAACAAAGTGGTGGTGAGTAACAGTGATGCAGGGAGAAGGTTATTGTGACAAAAGCATTGGGTTATTTGCTTCATCTTTCAGGAAATGAGACTGAAAAACACTTCAAAGGCTGTGGAAATGGACAAGCATCACATCTCAACTGCTTTTTTTTTTTACCTGAGGCAGGATTTTTTAAAAATTTTTACATTTTGCACTTTTTTACCCTTTGGAAAACTATGAAAGGAAAAATCATCTGTTGCCAACAAAGTTAAAAAAAACACAGAAATAATGGACCTTTGTGCAATTGTTGCATCTGTCAGTGTATTGTTTTCCCAATTCAGAGACTATGAAGTCAACAGTGGATTACCTAGGTCTCTCTGGAGACATTTAACATCATAGCTTAGTAGGGACAACCCTTTTGATTCCCATGCATTACAACTATTATTTTCAAGGTATTGAAAAATATGTCAGTCCCTGATGATGCCATTGACCTGTGAAAGCTAGATAATTTTAGAAACATCAATCAGAAAAATGTTTTAACAGTAGTATTAGGTCTCAGCTGAATTTCTACATTTTACAAAAACATGCTACTGAAGGACAACATCCGTAGATTATATTGAAAATGTTAAAACAAAAGGAACTACTTGATCTACGAAATGTTAAATAATAAAGATGATAAACCAAGTTTAAGTATATATATGCAGTTATAGTCTCGGCCATTGGAAATAAAATTATGATATTTGAACAATTTATTGTTAATTCTCTGCAAATCTATCAATTCCTGTTTATATTTTTTGACTTGATAAAGGTGTTAGCTAATGCTGAAATGTTTCACTGTCTTTTTCAATTTTTGAAATTTTATTATTTTATCACCATACTAGTACTTTATGAATACAACATGTAAATTCAAATGAGGCCTTACCACTGGAACAGGGTATATTCCAAGTTTCGCTGATATACAGCATTAACAAAGAACCCTATAAACCCACACGAAAGAAAGAGAAAAAATCTCTGGCCTTGGTGGGAAATGAACCCACAACCTACGAAACAGATCTACATCACTCTAACCAACTGAGCTACGGGGCCAGCTGGGAGTTTGGTCATGGGAATTTAAGGACAGTAAAGCTCAGTCCAAGCCTAGAAATAACCTTAGAGTGTTGTCCTTCAGTGGCATATGTGTAAATACAACATGTAGATTCAATAACCATAATGTCTGAAAATTTTACTAGTTTGATCAACTGTAGAAAAAAAAACAATTTTACCAAATTTCAAAAAAGTTTTTGGAGAAGTACTTTAAATTATATGGGAAATGATTTGATCCCAAAAAAGTTGTTAGCGTTGTATGCACATAAAGTTTTCAAAAAAAAGTAATTTTAATTCTTTAATTCCCTCAGTCAGTCTTAAAAACAAAGATAGTGATGGTATAGTTAACAATATTTTTGTAAGAAAGGTAGAAAAATCTCCACTGTTTTGGCATGTACAAACCCACAATTGTACATCAATTCTAACTACATTTTGTAATACAATAGATGCAAATCACTAACCCCTTCAGCGATGAATGTGCTAAATCTTGGTAAGATTTGATAAAGGCCTGGGTCTGTTGAAAGGCTTTGAAGGGCTTCCTGAAGAAAAAATCTCCTAGTTTAACAACTAGAATACATACCAAGTTTTCTACGAGCCAATAGTAAATGACATTATCACTAATTAACTTACAATTCTTGGTCAATTTTTACAAAACAATTAACAACAAAATTAATGTGAAAGTTATTCCACTCTGAAACATTCTCATTAAGCTTTAGAAGATGTTTTTCGTGTTTCCATATACTCTGTTGGAAACACATGGGATTGTTGGCAGAACACATTCAGCTTGTGATCCAAAAAATCTTTTTGAGTGTCCTCCCAATAATCCCAAGTGTTTCAAACAGAGTATTGAAACACAGAAACTATCTTCTAAAGCTTTTATAAAACAACTGCTGATGACATTCATGGTTTCTATTCAGATTTAGAAAATGGTCCTCAGCCAATCAAAGCATGTGCAAGCTGAATATATTTTATAAAACCAAAAAGAAACTGTCCTTCAACAACAATTTATAAACAAATCAATTGCCTAAAATAAGTACATCCTGACAGTGCTATAAAAAGCTCTTTTTAATTCTAAGAGTTGATTGTTTTCAAAATCATCAGTGATAAGGAGAAATAACATTGAATAATTTCATTAGATATGTTAGGTAGTCTCTTTGGATATATCTTCTCAAATTTAGCTGCATTGTCTCTGATGATGTCACAACGTGATGAAAGCTTAGAAGTATGGTTAGTTCTAATAATATTATTATTTTAGTTTCAAACAGCAATATCAGGCTGCACAAGTGTGAAACATTCTAGATAAATTGCCATGATCATGCAGAAAATATTTTGATTCAAGGCATGACTGTGCTTCTAAAACTGTCTAAAGGGGGGGGGTATTCTGGGGCTAAAAGGGGTTAAAAGGACTGTCAGAAAAGTCCCAAAAATACCCTAAAAATTACCCTAAAAAGCGGGTCAGCGCTAAGTCCACTCTTGTTGCGCTGAACATAATAAGCAATATTAATAATAGGATGCTTGCCGAAGGACTTTTGTGTTTACTTCTTATTCAGCATGCTCATTAACTAAACATTGGGAATGCAAGCAGTCCAACAGCTTCGTGCTTTTCAACCCTAAAAAATATCAGACACTTGGTATAACACAGAATTTCTTTTAACAATCCCTAAAAATACTGGGCTGACAATTTTAAACCCTAAAAAATACGACGGTCATGCCTACCACCCCAATAGAGGGAGAACCACCCCCAGGCTAAAAGGTCTAATAGTACCTTACCATTCTCCTTGACTCACAAGAACCAACACAAGCCTCAGTTATCTCCTTGTAATAAAGTTGTTGTTCCTACAGAAAAAACAGTAACTTAAGTCTTAACCAGTGATGCACTGTTCCACACAAGGTGTAATTTCATTAGCAGCTTTCTTAAATTACTAGGCTAAGCCCAATTGTGATAAATGATCTTTTAAGAAAAAATTAAAACTAATATAATTATAGAACACATTTTCTTTATTTGTTTCCCTCTACCAGGGAACAAAAATTAAAAGTAAAAAGTACCTTCGAAAAAGTTTCATTAGATATTGAATATATATACAATAAAGAAATGTTTTCTTGATGCTTGTTTTAATTCCCCCATCTGGTTCTAGTACTAATAGAAATATGAAAACAAGCTTGTGTGTTCTGTACAGTAATAGAAACGTGCAAATTTTTTTAAGTTCACAAAAGAAGTGCTAAGAGAGAAATGAGATGCAGGCAAGTTTTTTTTTCACACTTTTCAGGTGAACTAGAAATTCTTGTCAAGTGTTCATCACTGAACAAAGCAAACAAGTTTTAGAATTCTTTAACAAATTAAGCCACACAAACAGTCAATTTATAAATTTCAGTGATGGCATATGCAGATACATTCTATTCATTTTTACAGTGCATCACCACAGCCAATCAGAACATGCATTATATTTGCTTTATTCTACAATATATAAGGGGAAGGAATAACTCCATCCCCCCAAGAGAATGGCACCTATTTAGTGAAGGCCAGCAACTGTAAACAACTGGATGTTCATGTAACAAACTCACCACAGACAGTTCATGAGTGACCAAAGGTTTGGCCTTGTCAGTCTTGTTGGAAGTGTTGGTAAGTGACAACGATTTGATTGACCCATCACCAGCCACCACTACCTTCCTCTTCTCTGACTTGGGTTTTCTCTGGCTAGTTTCATCATCTGTTTTAGTCTGGTTGTTTTGTGAGGCAGAAGGTTTGGCCAGCCTTAAAGCCTCACTACTTTCTTTTGACTGCTGCTCATGGCTAACTGCAAGAGAAGATAATAACAGGGCGTGGACAGTCACTTCACTTCATAGATGTTAACATGAGCAACCTCATTTGTGGAGTGTGTGTTACTTTGTGTACTGTAACATTCACTACTACCAACTTCTGTTAGCCGACTTAAACCTTCAACCAAGCCAAGTCTCAAAACAGGTATGTCAGGGACTGACTGAATTATACAGAATAGGGTCCCCAACACTTGATTCAAATCACAAGGGATAGGACCTCTTACATATATGCTGAAGCACAAATTAATCTACATAATGGTCAAGTTCTTCTAGTTATCAAATTGTTGACTCTTGATCAAGTTCTCAGCTCTCCCTACATTATACCTATTGGCTCTTTGGAGAGTTTAGCATTTAAAACGAAGTCACTGTTTTTGCACTGGGCCCTTCAAGTTTGGACTAACAAAGTATAACTGCAATAATCTTTAAAACTTTTTAAACTGTATTAAAACTTGTAAGTTTTACTTTTGAGGTTAGCTAGTTTTAAGAGTGCTTTAAACTTAACAGACTTGCACAGCCTCTATTTGAGAGCTATAATTATCAGTATAGAAAGCTCACAAGTTTCGACATGTTTCCAAAAAAATGCTTTTGAACCAGAGCAAAGATCTTCTGCAATTTAAAACCTTTTTAAGTCTCCTACTCCTCCAAAATAATTTATTCATGCAAAACCATGTTTATAATCTGTCCAATAAATGAAAGGCACTTTGCAGCAGACAAAATGCATCATCCTCTTACCAAGGTGGTAGAAAATAATATTACCAACATGCATTGTGTGATCGACCACCCTTTCATGCCAGTAATTACAAGTCTGTCTGATATTCAATTTTTCAATCTTGCATTCAGGGCAAGAAAAATACCTATGAGGAGCTTCAATAGAAACATTTTTATTATATAGTTACTGATGATATACTACCAGGATTTTTCTTTTTGTTAAAAAAATATATCTCCATCATGCGCAGAGAAGATACTATTTTAATCTTTCACGTGTGATCGTGAGGACATTGATGTCACCATGGTTACTAACTTAATTGGCCAATTCAAGAGAAATTCCTGTTCAGGCACATGTCTATTGATTGATTATTTTAAATACAAAAGTTATGTTATATGTAGGAATTTCATCAGTATAGATTATAGAATAAACAGAAAATTACATGGCCACTTGGGGGATACAAGTTTTATCATCTTAGGCAGAAGTATCTCACACTTGTTCACTTCGCTCACTTGTGAAAGATACTTTCAGCACTCAAAGATAGTCATATTCTTGCGCAGCCGTGTAATATCCTCAGTTTATCTTGGAAACAAACTTAAAACAATTTTATTCTAAGATCTAGTAAACATTCAGTGCTGTCACTCTAGTACCTGCTGGTGGGTTTTCTGGGATAGCAGGCTGTAGTCCTTCGATACTCAGCCAGTGAGCTGCAAGGGAAACCATTAAGAGCATCAGTGTTCTATTAATAATCACACAAACAGACTTAAATACATGCCCACTTCCTTCAGGGTTCACACTGAGAATGATGAATAAAATTCCATGACTTTTCAATGACCAAATGCCATGTTTCATGACCCAGAAATATTGCAAAATCAAATAATCCATCTCAACTGAACAGGCTATCGACACTTCACTTCAATGCCAATTAACAGTTCACACTCAGAATGATGAATGACATTCCATGACTTTTCCATGACCTTAGAAATTTTTTACTAAATTCCACGACTTTTCCAGGACTACTGGAAAAAGCATTTAGAAATTCCATGACTTTTCATGACTGTGTGAACCCTGTCCTAGAGAGTAACTCCATGTATACATTGTGGTGTTATATTGGTTGCACTGACTCAATATAAACACATAAAGCTTCTTCAGATATATTTGTACTCGGTTTGTACATTTCAAGCACAACTCTCAAAGCACATGTTCTAACTAACGGTCATACGCATGTGCTTGGGCCACATGATGTACAGTATATGCTGACACTACATAGTAATTACATACTATCTAATAACTACCTCAGAACAAAGTTTCCCTTTCAACACCTCCATGTACCCCCAGCCCTGAACCACATTTTACCCTAAAGCTAACACACACATCTACTTACATACATACAGACTGGCAAAAGCTCAGAACATTGTTGTGAAAACTTTTAATAATTTTCATATTTTTAAGAGTAGTTCTAGGACTCAATCAAGTTTTAACTTTTATAATCATTCAAACAGACTTCAATACATGTCAACTTCCTAAAAAGCAACTCCATCCCCATATCTAAAAACTACCTCATTTAGAATTTTCTCTTGAACACCCCAATGTATCCCTTGTATCACATTCTACTCTACACCTGACACACACTCACACTGAGTTTTCATTACTGGCTAAGGCATAAAGAAGGTAAATATGGCAAAGGGAAAGGTAGATGACTTGGGCAATTGATGAAACAGAACACTAAAAATTTCATTAGTTTAAAATATCAGTATTTAAAAGTTTTTTCCACTATAAGGAACAACGCCACTCAATAGACCTTTATCACATTAGCATGGCATAGAAATATATTCAGTTTATCAGGAAAACGAGTCCAGAGTCAATCTCAGCACAACAACAATAAAGCTACAAAGTCTCATAAAGATTGGCCACAATTTGACAGTGATATAAAGGTTTGAAACTGGTTAATTTTCCAATGAAAAGTAAGGTGTATGGGCATCGATGCCAGTCCAGCCTTGTTTCCATGTTTTTCCCATAAATTTCTCTGTAATAAGAAGGGCAGAAAATCCAGTTTCAAAACTTCATATCTGCATTAGTTTTTGAGAAATGTTTACGAAATTTTGCAATTTTGCTAATATGGATGCGCTGAATTTGATGCTGGCCACAGTTTCTAGATTTGTTTAATATATTTTTGTGTGAAAATGGTCTGTAAACATAATTTTCACTCAAACGCTTGACAGATTTTTATTGGGTGATTCAACAAACTTAGTGAATTATACATAAGAAAATTTCGCTTAAAT
Organism: Hydrozoanthus sils; assembly: GCA_027575215.2. Taxonomy (NCBI): domain Eukaryota; kingdom Metazoa; phylum Cnidaria; class Anthozoa; order Zoantharia; family Hydrozoanthidae; genus Hydrozoanthus; species Hydrozoanthus sils. The sequence continues at coordinate 2,946 of JAOBRD020416394.1, read as the reverse complement.
TCCTGTTAAATTGTTTGGTTTTTAATCATCATGAAAATCAAGTGGAATGCTGGCAAAATTATGGTGAAGATCCTTCTTGTTGATGGCGAGGTGGATTATTTGGGCAATGAAATAGGACACTAAAAATTTCATTAGTTTTAAACATCAGTTTTTAAAAGTTTTTACCTAACTAAGGAATAATATCACTCAAAAAACATTTCTATTCAAATACTTAATAGTCTCCTGCACAGCCATTATTAGTGTCAATCTCACCACTGGGGAGGGTGCAGGGAGAATAACACTAATAATGGCTGCGAGGGAGACTATTTCCTTAACAGGCTTCCCTTGGTAATCAATTATACACAGTTCTTCATATTATCCTCTTTTAGTTACAATATTTGCTATAAGATATAACATAGCAGAAGCAAAGGCAATAGGACTCATGGTACTCTATAGGCCAGACTCTTAGGGGAACCATATGTCCTAATAATGTATTGTCTTTGATGTGACAGTTTGGCTTCAATTCCTGTTAAAATGTTGGTTTTGAATTACCATAAATTTTATTTATAAAGTGCACATTTAAACAGTTCTACCTTTGATAGACACATCTACTGGAATTTTGGGCAACTGAGAACTGATAACCTCATTAAGGTCTATCTCAGGGTCATTGTAGAAATGAAGCTCTCTACCACCACCAGAGGCAAACCGGAATGGAATGAAGTCGCATGAGCTGAATCCATAAAGCGGCTGAAAGTCAAAACATTCCACTCATACATTATTCATTTTTTAAATTTAATTTAAACAAGTGTCCCTTGTGTCATGTAAATCACTTCTCATTGAGTAGCGTGATCTTGTTAAAGGTGAAAACATTTTAATTTTTCCTTCAATTATTAAGCGCCTCTCTTATTTAAGCACTGGAAAGTGAAAAAAAATTTTTTTTCCTACCTCAATTTAAGAGCCATTAAAATCTGAAATTAGTTTTTTCCTGGCACTTAAAATAAAAACAATTATGGTATATGATATATATCATGTCACAAAATGATTTAATATTTTAATATGAATGTTATTTAAGATGTTCACAGCTTTATGTAAGAGGTTTTAGATAAACCTCCAGCATTTTTTCCCAATAAGCCTTTACTATGAAATTTCATAAAACCAAATATCTTCACCAAATCTTTGCTCAGGCAAATAAGGGTTAGAACAAAGCCTGCCTTCCAACCAGCTTTCAACAGTCTTATGCTAAGTTTTTGTCAAAAATCTCCAGTTTTTTGGAGGATAAAAATTGAGATCTTAAGTTTTTAGGGGCACAACTGTAGAATACCCTGCACCACAAACTGACCTTTTTATTGAACATGGCTATGGCTACATGGTGAAAAATCAAGTCTATGTGTGTCTTATAACAGAACGAATTATCTTTGTGTGGCAGCTATGTGGTGAAAAATAAAGTATTGGTCTACGTGTATATTATAACAGAACAAAGTATCTTTGCATAGTAGCTACACAGCTACATGGTGAAAAAGTAATGCCTTATATGATGTGGATATCATAGCCAATGCATAGCCATAGCCACTGGCTACAAAGATAGAATAGTTTCTGCAGTCTGGCCTTTTTAGGTCTTTCATGGTTGGCAATTCTGTATGATTTTGCGTGTTTTGATAAAACTTTTTTTTCAAACTTTTTGGTCTTGTTTCACAAAGGTTGCCAGCTGTGATTGCTCTGTAACTGTTCTGGTTCATCTTATGTTTTCTTTACCTCCACGTTAAACTGGCGCAGTGAGTTATCAACATCTCCCGTTGTCAACTTTTTTCTCTTTGAGTGCTGCATGAATTTGTTCGCCTCCTAAAAGTAAAGATGAAAATTTACAGCAACAATTGAACTGAATTACTACTGGTAGCGATAATGTAATTTTTCCACGAAACATATGAATAGAGATTAAAACAACAGCTGAATTTTTACATTGGAACGTGTTTCAATATTCGAATATTATGCATGCAGAACTTTAAACAATGGTCAAAGAAACGGCAAGATTAACAAACGTATATTTTTAGGGACCAGATCGATAATTTTAGCAAAGTAAATGTTCTACCTAACTGAAGCTCAATTAATACTATATAAAGCGGGATCTAAGACAGACCTGAGTCAGACGCTTCACACGATATGTTCCTTCATCAGCCAACAAAGCAACTGCCTCATCGTTAAGATTGGGTATTCCAACAGATTGCGCAATAACTTTGATGCTTTCGCTTGTTAGGTTCCCCTCTACTTCAGTTGTTTCATCTTGATCGTCCATCTTTAGTTTAAATCTTTCAAAAATGCTCAGTATTGTAACATAATCATTTTCCCGAAGCCATCAAGCTTTCTGTCCGCCATATTGTGTTCGTACCAGGACCGCGCGTTTTCGACGGTTACGACTTCGTTTAGTACTAGACTATAGGTTCACTTGATGCAAACATGGATGTACGTATTAACCAGATCAACGCTCACGACGCGAGTGTTTGTTCTTGACAATAACTTTTTTGATGGTTAAACCAATGTTGTTGGACCAGTCTCTAATTGAAAAACTCTCTCCATATCGATATGTTTCTCAAAGTCCAAAGACGAATTATCGTACATCTGCAGAATACTAAAAGCGGGCTATACCCAGTTTTTTTCATCAGGCAGTTCACGGAAATATAATTCATGTACATTTTTCTAAACCTCAAACAATAAGGATATTACATAGCCGTGCGGAGATATGAATTTTATCTTCGAATGCTGAAAGTATCTTTCACGAGTGAGCGAAACGAACGTGAAAAAATCACGCTCGTCAGTTTGTTTTTGCATCCCTAAAAAGCACTGTCTTTCTAAAATAACACGATTTTCTCTGAAAACCCATAAAAATACCTAAGTACTGATTTTGACCCCTAGAATTAAGACAATCACTACTATCATACAAAAAGAGAGAGTAGGGGGGGGGGGGGGGGGGGG